>BMAW01118961.1:105525-128784 GCA_019974015.1 Nephila pilipes
AAGAATCTTCAAATGGTTACGTATCTAAGATTCCCGATATGCTTATCTTAAAGTTTAAAATTATTCGATGTAAGGATTGTAAAATGTTTTCCTTTCTAAAATAACCCATCATTTAGCGACACTAATGTATGTTAAATCTGTCGAGGCTTAGTGGCCTCAAATAGGGATGTGTTGATGTTAGAGGAACGGAGTTACAGGTATTGCTCTTGTCACTTGATCGTTCAAATTAATGGGGACCGTCGTTAATAGCCTTCGTGTTGCTTCTAAGTGCAACGTTAATAAACAATCAGTCAGTTATATCTAAGATACCCAGGAGGCTTATCTTAGAGCATAAAACTATTTATTAATAGAAATTCGAAACGGCTTTTATAACTCGTACACATGAGGGGTATATGTATAAGTATGAATTTATTTAGTTATATCTATCTTAAAACGCTGACATATCTCAGATACTTGGGAGGCTTATTCTTTAAAAAAGCAATTTTGAGAAACGTAAATGATATTATTGATTGTGTGAAAAGATTCAAAATCCTAAACTATGAAAGGTGGGGTGTGGGGAGAGATTTCATGAATTTTTTTAAAAAAGTCTGTGAATTTTTTTTTTAGTGATGTGTCAGTTTTTTTTATGTTCATTTTTTTTTTGTTTTGTTTTTACTAGTATAAGCAAATATTTTAATTGGTCGGTATAAAAAAAAGATAAAAAAATTACAATTAAATTACTTTTATTGAGACTAAGAATAAAAGTAAATTAACGATTTTTTCCCCTTTTCGAATGCTTTTAATGCTACACAATCTATTTAAATAGTGGTTAAATTTTAATGTATTGTTCCATTGAAATACCGAAGTTCTCAATTATATATATATATATATATATATATATACACTGAAAATTTATGAAAGAATAATTTGATATATATATATTTGAGCATTATCTGTGTTTTTAATTTGTTTCTCGAAAATCGCTTTATTTTCGCCACACACTCCAAATGAAAACGACCGCTTTATGATTTCGAAATTGGCATGACCTCTTTTACCTATCCCGCCCCTTTTTATTCATTCGAAATCAATTATATTAATTAACATGAAAAATGCGCTTCAATTCCTTTCCAATAAAAAAAAAGTGTGTAGTAAATATTATTAAAGCGTGTATTATGATGATGCCCCTCTTCCCTCTCCCTCTATAAGTATAAAGGATGTTTAGAAATTCATGGGCAAGGATTTAAGGGGTGGTGGAAAACATCTAAACAAGTAAATTTGGATGACAATACAATTATTTAACTATATTTAATAAAAATTAATTGATTAAAACTAATTATTTAAAGAATTCAATTTTATGCCAAGTTTCTCGCCAAGTCGCCAAATTCAATGCTTAATAGTAACAAAAATTTTACACTTATTTATTTTTTAGATGATAAATTTAATAAACGTCAAATAGTAAAATAAATTATTGAAACTAATTATTGAATAAATTCAATTTGACTCGAAGTTCTCTAATGCTCTTAAAATTCAAGGTATAAGAAAATTATGTTACGCAAGGTGTGAAGTTTGGAAGAAAAGCCTTGTTCATAAAACCCATTTTTTTACTGGTGTTACTACTTCTATTAGTGGTTTCCGTAATAATTGAAAATAATAAGTGTAAATGTAACGCAGAAAACTTTTATTAATGTTTCAGTTTATATTGTGGCACAACTTAGATTTTTACTGTAACTCGCGGTCTTGTAACCATAGTCTCGACTACAGTGAGCTCTCGGAGTCCGATTGTGTTTATACTGTTATAAAATCCCTATTATTTCTCAAATATAAAGACGGGACACCATTTCTCTCTCTGTTTCTTTGTTATAATAGCGAGAATATTCCACTTTTAGAATGTCAACACTTGTTTTATACGAATGTCTTCTGTTAACAAAGTTATTGCGAGCGTCTCGGAATATCTTTCTCAGCAAAGTATTTTGCCTTGTTGTTTAAAGTACACGGGAGATCGGAGGAGCCTGATTTATTTTTTTTTTTTTTTTTTTTTGCCATTCCAATGAACCCAGTCTAGTCTGCAGCCACTACCACATTCAAAACACTCTTATCCTCTATTCGTATGTTTATATAAAGGCCTCAAAACCTCTATACGTCGTTCTTTTCTTTTAAAGACTGTTATGTCTCGAAAGATTTTATTTGTTATTATTTTCCTTCTTTATTGAGGCTTTTGAACGATTTTTTTTTTTATATACGAAATGTTTTGGAATGCTGTATGCAGAGAACTACTTTTCCTAGATCCTTCCAACGAAATCGGTTTGTTATTAAAGTTAATTTTAGCAATAGTTCCGATTTGAATGAATTATGAAAAAGGTTAAACGTATGCAAAATATTCCACTTACTGAATATAAAATCGCTCGCAGAAATATTTTTCATCAAAAGTCAATCTGCTCTAAGTAATCATTTCCATAAATCTGGCAGTTTCTATTACTTGTCACTACGACCAAAGTGTGGCATCAGGAATGACAGAATAGTCCCATTGTAGTTCATTCATATCTTAAGAGGCGACTAAAATTTGTACCCAGCGTCTGGGGTATAGCCGGCATCCTGCCCTGGGGATTATAATTAGGGACCCTCAAGACTTGCTCTCTCTCTTCAGATAAGCAGCACAAGCATCGTGACCCTGAGGCAATCTCTAGTTTTTTCTTTTCCATGGGGTTTACTCTCTTTAGTAAACACGATTGACTCCGCAACCCGGGTTATCCTAGCGATCCTTCTCTATTTTCGACCCTCCATCTTTATCAACCAATTTGTCTTTTTCTTCTATTTCTTCTTGTCTAGACCACAGTTAAATCCTATTTGGAACAGCATAACCATATCTCGCTGTTGCGCTAGGTAAACTTATTTTCTCACTTGACCCATTTTGTCGATCAATCTTTTATCATTGTTTTACTGTTCATCTTCACAGATTTACGTTGTTTGGTGCAGTATGGCTACCGTCTGGCTCCTCTTTTGCGCTAATAAAACTTCACTATCATCATCATCATACTTGTCAATTACGTGGCTGAGTTTAGCCTAGTGGTCAAGGTCGTGGACTAGCGGTCGGCGGAGCCTGTTCAGTCGCAGGTTCGATCCTTGGCTGCCAAAGACTCACCGTGTAGCCGGGGCTGATGCACGTTAAACTGGTTTGGGGCCCAGTCCTCCTGCTGACGTGGTGGAGATGTTAGGAGGGGGGTCAGTCCACGTCCATGCACGGGTCAAAATTGCGAGGTCTGGCCGCCAAGAGCCTTCAAAGCTGCTCTGGTGCTATATTATACGAGAACCCAACTGGCTATAAGTCATATATTATAAAACACACTTATGAAAAAGTTCCAGAAACAACGTTCGGTTATAAAACAGTCTGCCTTAGAAATTCCGAAGAGAGAGAGAGTAAACAATATTAAAACATTAGCGAGAAGAAGTTTACTGTTAACATTGCCTTGAACCCGGAAACTTCGTTCCAAAGACAACGTTTTCTGTTATCGGTGTTTGTACGCTTCCTTGCTGTATTAATCTATTTAATCATCTGTATTCCATGAAGACTAGTGAAACCGTTCAAAATTAAACTCCCATTACTAACAATGAATATTAGCAAAACAAAAAATGTTTAGTAAACGACAAATGCAGCCTGACGATTGGATTGAAGGGTCCATGATATCAGAGAACTAGTTAACCAAATAATGTGTGGGGATGCAATAAAAAGAAAACATACAAAATTAATCTTCATGCTGGTCTATACTGATTGCACACCGAGTACATCCACAGATATAAAGATTGTATTTGGAATCACAGTACGCTTAAGCTGTTTAATAAGCTACTGAGACAGCTGTAGTCTTTATTTATGGTTTTGTTTATTTTCAGTTATTTGTAAATCCTTCCCTATAACTCCAGATAGTGACCGGAAATGACAGAATAGTCCCACTGTAGTTCATGCACGTCGTAAGAGGCGACAAAATGGGTATCCGTCTGGTATAGCTGGGCAATCTCTGCCCTGGGATTATATCAGGGACCTCAAGGGCTTGCCTTCTTTTAGTTAGGCATCATGACCCCGAAGCACCCTAATGATCTTTTTTTCTTTTTCTGTGGTTTACTGTCTTTGTTAAACACGGGTTGCGCACTCCCCGACACTTAGCGATATCGTCTGGCTCTTTGTGCCAATAAACTTCCATCATCATCATCATACTTGTCAATTACGTGGCTGTGGTAGCCTAGTGGTCAAGGTCGTGACTAAGGCCGGCGGTTTTCGTTCAGTCGCGGTTCGATCCTTGACCACCAAAGACTCGCCGTAGCCGGGGCTGATGCACGCTAAATCTGTCTGGGACCCAAAGTCCTCCCGTTGGTGTGGTGCGGATGTTAGGGTGAGGAGATGCCAGTTCAGGTGTCGTCCCCATCACGTGACCGTGGTTCAAGATTACGAAGTCCGCCGCCAGAAGCCCTCGTGTTGCTTCTAACACATGGATCAATAAGTTCCGAGACTAACCCAGAGATGGCAGTAAACCAGTAACCAGGTCTTTCTAGAGTACTAACCTTTGTTTGAAAACGTGTGTCAAAATTTTAAGTCGATCGACCAGAAACCGCTGAGTTATCGAGGTTGGAGTAAAGTCGTTTTGTAGTTTGTTTAAAAATGGAAAAACCGAGTTTCATGTTCTGATAATACATTGTTTTTAATGGGTAAAACACCGTGCAAGCGAAACAATGGATTGAAAATGTTACCCGGATTTTGGTCCATCAAAAGCAACGATTTGTCGGTGGTCGGTCGAGTTTAAACGGGGTCGTACTGACACAAATGACGCGGAACGTCTGGTGACCTTGTGGAAGCCGTTACACCGGAAAACGAGTAGCGGACAAAAAATTATAATGAAAGGTCGTAAAGTGAAGCTCCGTGAGATTGCTGAGATGACACAGATATCGTATGGAAGTGTATTTATCATCCTTCATGAAAAATTAAGCATGAAAAAAGGTTTTTTCAAGCAGGTGCCGCGATTGCTTTTCGATGAACAAAAAAAACAGCAACGAGTCGATGATTCAGAAAGCTGTTTATCGCTATTTACTCGCTGCAACAAAAAAAGATTTGTGTCGTTACGTGACCATGGACGAAACATGGATACATCACTACACTCCAGAGTCGAAGCGGCAGTCATCTGAGTGGCGCACAGTTGGCGAAAGCCGCCCGTCCGGAAAACGCAGCAGTCAGCCAAGTGTCAAGGCGTCAGTTTTTTTTGGATACGCATGCGTGATTTTCATTGACCACTCTCGAAAAGGTAAATCGATCAACAGTGACATATTGACTTGCTGGTGCGTTTGAAGGAGTGAAATCGCAAAAAAAATACGACCGCACATGCAGAGAAAAAACTTTTTCACCAAGACAATGCACCCTGCCACAAGTCGATGAGTAATGGCAAAATTGAAACGAATTGGGCTTTGATCTGCTTCCACCCCCCATACTGCCAGATTTAGCCCCAGTGACTACTGCCTTTGCTGATCTTAAAAAAAATGCTCCAGGAAAGATTGGCTCAAATGAGGAGGTCATCGCTGAAACTGAAGCTTATTTTGTAAAGGAAGATAATTTTTTTTATAAACATGGTATTGAAAAATTGGAAAAAGTGTTGAACGATTGTATCACCCCAAAAGGTGATTATGTTGATGAACAAAAAAAATTTTTGCAAAAAAAAAAAAATGTTTGCTTTTGGGCCAGTAGTCTCGACCCATTGATCCATGTGTTAGTGCGACGTTAAAAAAAACTAAACTAAACTAAAACACGGACTGTGCCCGACGTTGTTTTGCCGAGTCGTGGGTTCGAGCCCTGATGCTGCTAGAGACCCGCCATGTTTTAGCAGAGCTGATGCGTCATATCTGTTGAAGTCCCACTCTTATTGCGTGATGTGGGAGATTGAAGAAGGAAGTGCCAACTCACGTATCGTACTTGCCGATTGGCCGAAGTTCAAAATTACAACCTCGTAACCAGAAGCCGTTGCTTTTTAGAACGACGTTAATAAAGCAATCGCATCTTACACTTCAACCGACCTCTTTTCGAAAACCCAGAATTCCAATATTCGTCTGAGCATCGAACATGAAATCACTTTGAATATTGTTTCTGTTTTCCCATTCGTGTCTTTGTAGTCTAAAATATCTTTCATTTTCGAATCAAGGTAGTCAAACTCACTGTAACCCACTAAGACAGTGGATATTGGTTGGAGAGTATTTCACAAAAAAGGGAAAAAAATCCTCAAACTGGATGCGATGTTTTTCCCTTTATACCTGAATGCCAGTCAAAACTCGAATCCCTTTTGACGAGGGAAGAGCTCCTTCGTTCATACAAAGCACCGTTGAAAAAAGAGAAGACAACAAAAAAAGAGAATTTTTTTTGACGTATTCAAGTATATATATTCTGAGAAGAGTGATTCTCCGAATTTAGAAGGAAAAAGAATGCAAGTATTTATTTCATATCTATCCGCACTTTGTGGGTGCATCCTATGGATTTGAGGACAAGTGTGTTTTCGTGTTGAAGGCTTCAGTTTTTTTTTTGTTTTTATGTTTTAGATTTTGTGTTACATGTAATGTGAGTGTTGCCATGTAGAGGGTTCTTAGTATTTATAAGATGTTTTCTTGGAATTTTCATGGAAGTTGCTTTTCAAGCTATTATTTAACTTTCTATGCATGTTTTCCTTTCAAAATTAGTACTGAATTTTTAATCCATTTCCAACCATCTGATCGGTTGAAATTTTGCTTTATACATTATATAACTGATGACAATACATATACCTGGAATGGACAGTAGTGATGGACAGACAAACAGAAATTGTCAGATAACTTAAATCTACCTCGAGTCTATTTTCGTCGATGGTTAAAAATTAGATAAACGTTGATAATGACAAAGAAATGCATTAAATATTTTTAACAATTTTTTGTGATGGCAATGGATTGAGTCTTGTAAAATAGCATACATGGCCATAAATTTATTTTCTCGAATTAACAAGTAACTCTGTAATTTAACACAAGCCATCTACGTAGAAAATTCATATTGGTGTTGAACTATTAATATTGTATATCGCTCTATTACGGAGTCAAACTGTAGTTCACAACTAATCTAGAGTGTACCATCACCTTATAACTAATCCGGCGTTGCATTGCAATTCAGAAATGTATCAAGCACTAATTTTAGCCTAATAAATCTATATTGTAAAAATTGATTTAAAAATAGTTCAATTGACAAAGCGTATGGTATCCATTACACAACGATTGAATCCAAATTTGTGAGTAACTTCACTAAAAAATATTTTAAATTTCTAATTTTCTCATTCTCTAACGCAAAGTAAAATTCATTCTTATTTTCTGATACAATTCAAATTATCTTTTATTTTATGGGTCTTGCCTCATAAAACTTGCGACTATAGTTCTCCTTGAAGACCTGTAGGTGCCATTTAATTCCTCAGAATCCTACACCTTATGCCATGTGATCTTATTACATGTAAGGGAAAGCTCCTTTTAAAAGGGAAGTAAGAATTCTTGCTCTTTGACCTCTTCGCTCTTTTGTGCTATATAAAATCAAACGTTGGTTGTTCTCCAGCCATATGGAGATATGATGTGCCTCTTTCTAGCAAGTGGAATCAGACAAAGGAATTTGAACTCCGCCTCAATTATTATCCATTATAATTATATATATATATCCTTATTAATTAATTTCAATAAATTAATATTCTTTTATATATTTTCTAAAAGCTTTGTTAGTATGGTAAAAGGGGTTATTCAATTACAAGAAATATAATGTTTTTTTCAGTTAGCGCCGTTTTATGGCAGTCGTAGCGTGCTGTCACAACTATCGCATGTGACAGTATACCCTACATCATGGTTATTAACTCGCAGCAGGAGCATTCATCACATGTTTACGTTTGTTTGTTCTCATCTAAAATACCTTACGTAACAGAAAATTGACCAGATAGTGAAAAACGCGTCCGTGATTCAGTTTTCTGCATCTCGAAGGCGTAAAGCTTCCGAAATTCATTTTCAGATTAACAAGAGTGTAAGAAAACACTATAAGCGGCATAAATGTGCAAAACGGATGAAAGAATTTCAAAATGGAATAGTGGCTTGGACATCACTCATGAAGTTCAGGAAACGACTTTCACCACGCAAAATCATGATGCCCAGTTTTATGGGAGTAGTACTAGGAAGTTATTGTGTTACCTCGGGTGACACAATAGATCTCCGATACACAGAGCCTCCAACTTAACTCTTGTGCAATCAATTAAAAGCGGGTTTTTCAGTAAAGATTTTGTTATTCAATGCAGTTCCTATGGAGGGGTCATCAGTCCTAGTATCATGGACATTATATGGCTGAGAATATATTATATCCTCATTATAGTCCTTTTATAGCTCAGTGACTGCCACTTGTCACCACGCAAAATCATGTGCACTGTGTTTTGGGATAGATAGAGGTGTGGTTTTCATACCTTGAGGATGACACAATAGATTACGATGACATCATGTTCAAAACTACTTGTGCAATTCAGAAAATAAGGCGGGGTATGCTCGAGTAAAGAGATTTTGTTCATATAATGCGTTTCTAGTGGATGTCATATAATAAAAACTAAGAACCATGACAATGCGTGTCCACAGAGGGGTCACGAGTCCTAGACATCAATGACATCCATGTGGCTGAGAATAAAAATTATCACTCTGTATAGTCCCTTATCTTCCTTGGTGACTATCCTTGTCTACTTCAATTTAAAAAAAACATTTAGGCGGTCAGCCCATGTCAGTTGCAGGTAGCCCATCAGCCGGCATATATTGTTATAAGGATCGATACATAAGTTGTGTTTCATAAAATAGCGTGCCTTAGTAATGATGGATAATCATATTGAATAGTGATGGTATTAATGATGGTAATCATGTTGAATAGTAGGTTAATTAATGATGTAATCATGATTGAATGTAGATTATATTAATGATGGTGTTAATAATAAATTGAATTAAGCGTAGGGTACATTAAATGTGTAACATGATGAGATAATAAGAGTGTCATGTTGAATAATAGATAAGGTACAGCTTTTAATAAATAAAATATTGAAAATAACTCATTTTAAAAATATTTTAACTACTTACTTCAAAAAAACACGCTAATAATTATACATTTATAGTTATAATAATAGTTTTAACCTTCTAAACAATCATTTTCCGTCAAGTAAATATTTCCATTTTGAATATTAATGGCTGAGTTGAAGCAGATGGGAATGATATGAACAAATATCGTACCTAAAAAAAATCAACTTCTCCCAAGATATATGAGTTACAGTAAGTTAAGTAGAGGTGAAAATCAGGTACGCCATCCATCAAAATCATTTTCTTTCAATTTTGGAAAGACTCCGATTCTTAAAGAAGGATGTAGAGCTTAACTTTTGCAACAAAATGTGAAATCTACTATAAAATGTTCCTTCCTAATTACCGAAAGATTTTGATGATTGTTTGCGGAAAATTTTCGACTTTGTGGTTCATGTTAATGGGAAGGAAAACAAACCTGAAGAGCAAGCATAAGCTTTAGGTAATTCCTCATTGATTGACTCTTCTACTTAGAAGAACTGTAGTCCATCAAAGGTTTTAAAAGTTTTGATAAATTGACTTCTCCCTCAGAGTTTTCTCTTTGAAGTTTTATTAAATATTATTCGAAATATTTTGGAAAAATAAAGAAAGAATGTAATGAGGAGTAACAATTTTTTTATGGAACAGATAAAACAATATGAACACTATTTGAAGCTTGTAGTAAAATGGTTGTTATGTGGTTCTGAAGAATGAGAAACATTTCGAGAATGTTATTGAAAAATGAAATAATAAAGAGCGAATTTGAAAATATAAAATATCCTTATGTATATTTCTTTACAGTTTATTAGTTAATATATTTCCTTAAAAATATGCGCTTTTCGCACTTTTTATATTTTTGGAACTGGTTTATTGGTAGCAAGAAAAGTTGAAAACGATTATTTTCAAGAATATTTTATAGATATTTTCCCTCCCCATATATAATTGGTTGTTAACGAATATTTATTTTAATAAATCAATTTTCAATCAAAATAATTTAGTTTTAAGTTATATTTCGAGTTCATGAAAGCAACTAATTTGTCTCGAAATGGTTAAATCCTATAACTGAAAAAATATATATTATGAAGAAATAAATGTATTTAAATTTCTAAAAATGACGCAATTAAATCATACTGTTATGAAGTAGATTCTGGAGTGGAGACGGGGTACCAAATGTCATTTTTTACTGCTCTTCATGCAATTTAGTCTGTTCTTGCGTGTCATGAATATATGAATTAAAAATACACTCCGCATGTATTAATTGCAGAAATTCCTGTAAAATAATCAGATTCCTACAATTTATTTCGTTCGGGAAATTAATTAGATATATATTAATATTTTGTTTTTTGAAGTTTATCTGTGTCCGTTATGCAAATCAACACCGTAGACTCTACCGAACCAAAAGTTTTTAGGGTTTTTCGATGATGATTTGAAGGAGCTTTAAGCACATTTCCGCCAAAAAAAATTTCGAATGAATTTTCGATGAATTTCCAAAAAAAAAAAAAACCCTCATTTATCACCATTTTATTAGAATCCATAGATGACAGAGGCATATATTTCCTTTAAAACATTTCTTTTTGTACGTATTTTCTTGAAGTCAATTTTTCTTTTTAAATGATTTTCTTCCGTGTTTATGAGATTTTTTTAAAATTATTAATCTTGAGGTGTTATTTTTGTATACTTAACGACTAGGCCTATAATAATTGCTGAAAAATTTAAGATTATCTCACCACCGGCTTTGTAAATTAATTTTCCGATCTTGGTGAAGTTTTGAAATTAACACTTAAAAGCGTCAATATTTTGATTTTTTTTTTAATAAAAAATACTTTTCATCCAGAAATCTGTCGATCCCACTGAAACGGTATAATAATACTATAAATAAAATGAACATAAACACCCTTTTTGAAAAAAGAACGGCCACACAAGGAGCTATTTTAGTCAACGCCTTTTCAAAGTATCCAAGCATTTTTTCAAAATAGTGTGTTTTCTGAATATTTTTTTTCTAGAAATCCCTATACCCATAGACATCTTTTATTTGGGGAGGGTGCTCCCGAGTGTCCTTCCTGTCATGCATCGGTCTAATCAGATTTTAATTGACTGTATGGTGTTTGATCATCATCGCCGGACTTTTTTTTCATTCATCAGTTTTAAACCTATCTGACTTGACACCACATTTAAATTTTAACTTTTCATCTTTTGTATGTCTTTTTGTGTTTGTCTCGTGTTTTTAAGGCCATTACTTTCTAATCGATTTTAAACAAGTGTTTGACGCAGCTTGCCTACTTTGGCTCTTGCGCCATTAAACTCAACAGTCATTCATTCTAGAAATCCCTAATCAGTCTATATATATATATATAAATCAAATTTCCATTTCATTTTCATAGTTTATTTTGCTTTAATTGCATTTTTTAATTGATTAATTTAATGGTTGGTTTTTAAAAGCTGGCATCTTGTATTAAATTTGTTATGAACTTTCCACTGAACGATTTTAAAATTAGTTTTGATAATTTTATATTTTCTAGTTTAGAATGGATTAAAATGTGTAAATTTTGTTAAATGCAATCTATACTCAGATTTGGAATTTTTATTTAACTTTAATGTTTGATATTTTTCGTTTGTTGTATACAAATTTTACTATGTAAAATGTATTATATGATTTATTTCTTAATTCTGTATTGACTTGAGCATACAGTAATCTCATTAATTCCATTTTTATCATTTTGGGCAATGAAAAAGTTTTTTAGGCCAGTAAATTGCTTACAAAATACACAATTACTTAAACAAAAATTGAATTTTGTTTTGTTTTTTACTAATTATTCGAATAACATTTTATCTCAAAGATTTTCGTTCTTTGCATTTCTTGCTAAAACACTTACATAAAATAAAGCAATCGATGTATTATTTTTAAAGTTTTATTATGTTTTTATGTTTACGCTTTTATGATTTTTATATAATTTGTGATATTTTTTTAAAAAACTTCATAAAAAATTATTTTGTTACGTCAGCTGGGGCTGAATTCGTCCTTAATCGAATTGTAATCACTATACTTAGCAGGAGAAAAAAAAAAAGCATCTGAATGCTGAAATATATCAAAAAAAAAAAAAAAATATTTAAAAAACTATTCCTACGTCATCAAGTATGTGAATTATGTATATGCAAATCTTGAAATTAGCTTTATGTAATGGAAATTTCCATTTAATCCTATTTTATTGTATATTATTATATTATTAATGACACGCGACAAAATTACTATGTATTTGTTCGCTAGATTTCATCATTATTCACGAATATTTAAAGGAAAAATTATGTTCCAAAAATGGTATTTATAACACATCAATCATCAACTCCTGAGACTAACATTGAAAACAACATTTTTTTTTGCACTTTTTTTATTCATCAACATAACACCTTTTGTTAATCACCTTTAGGTGATACAATCGTTCCAACGCTTTTTCCAAATCTTTCCCCTTTTTTTTTTCTTTTTTCTTTTTTTTTCGCAAGAAATTTTTTGTTGGTGAGTAAATAGCGATAAACAGCTTTCTCTGAATCATCGACTCCGTTGCTGCTTTTGTTCCATCGAAAGCAATCGCGGCACCCACTTTGAAAACCTTTTCATGCTCAATTTTTCATGAAGGATAGTAACACACTTCCATATGATACATCTGTGTCAATCTCAGCAACTTCACGGAGCTCACTTTACGATCTTCATTATAATTTTTGTCACTTCACCATTTTCCGGTGTAACGGCGCTTCCACAGGTCTACCCGAGTGTTCCGCGTCATTTGTGTCGGTACTGACCACGTTTAAACTCGGCAAACCACCGACAAATCGTTGCTTTTGATGGACAAGAGTCTGCAACATTTTTCAATCCATTGTTTCGCTTGCACGGTGTTTTACTCATTAAAAAACAATGTTTTTTATCAGAAACTCGGTTTTTTCCATTTTTTGGAAACAAACTACAAAACGACTTTACTCCAACCTCGCTGTATAACTCAGCGGTTTCTGGTCCTCGATCGATCTTAAATTTGACACGTTTCAAGCAAAGGTTAGTACCTAGAAAGACCTGGTTATCAGTTTACTACGAGCGCCATCTCTGCTAGTCTCGGAGTTATTGATTGATGTAGCATTTAATTACTTAATTTTCACATCTAATAAAACTAAAAATTATTAATAAACAAAATGAGTTGTCTTCGAATAACAACCAAAGTGTTCTAATTATTAGAACTAGAGAGATGGTAACTGTGCAATTTTTCGTATAAAACAAATGTTATTTGTTTCTTAGGAGGTAACGTATGTATGTTTACTACTTGTAAACGTTGCTATGTTGCTTTTTTCCTCCATTGAATTCCTTCTACTTTCTTTTAAGAATATAAATTCTTTCTAAAATTTTTCAAAAAACATGTAAAACACTGCTTCCCTCGACGTAAATAAATAAAATATAAAAGAAAAAAATCTGAACACCTCCTTAAATTATTATTAAATCATTGTAAAACCATTTACCTGGCCAAAAACCTATTCAAAAAAACGTAATCGAGCGTGGAAGATCTGCTGATTTTCTGCGCTTTCGATTCCTTGAACGTTTTCTCGGAACCTTGCATATCCATAACAGAAGCCGGATATGAAGTGGAAAAATGTCTGTCTATCCGGTTGGCATGGGCTGACGATGGCTGACATGGCCAACTGATCGTCTGTAAGCCTACTGACTTTTCCCGGTTTTTGGCGAGGAATGCTAAAAAGATATGTGGGTGGAAAAAAAAGTGAAATTGGATTCCTATTTTGTGGATTTCTTTCTATTTTGTTGTTGTTGTTATTAAAAATTGTCAATTATATTAGAATTTAAAGCATGACAATCGTATGTCCTGTCGGAAAAATAATTTTAAAATGTTTCGATTTAGAAATTTACTATCAGCATAAATTAGGGGAGTTGCTTTAAAAAAATTGTAGTATTAAAAACTTTTAAGAAAGAAATTTTTACAAGTTTTTTTAGTCAATGGTGTAGTAACAATTGACGCGATGCTGGTTCAAGCATCGAGTTCCAGTTTTTGACGACAGATGGGGTATCTAAGGTAAGTTTTATATTTTGTGTTGGCATTTGTTAAACGCGCCGAAACAAATTTAGTAACCATTCACTGGCAAATCAAAATTTGATTGTTTCCACGTCGGTGTCATTTTGCACCTAGTTTTCACCGACATTGAGACCTAAATTCATGAGATGGGCGTCTTATTGATTCTTAGAAAAAAGAAAAATAATAACTAGACAATGCTAAAGTGAATTTCTTGTTTCGTTCTCCGAATACGGGTACTTTTTTTCAACTGCCTATGTATACATACATTTGCTCGTATGTGTGTATGGATGAATGTATTTATGTATGTATGTGTCTGTTTGTTTGTGTATGTATCATATCATTAGTTAATTGTAACTTTCTGAACGGAAATATTAGTATTTTCTTGGTTTCTCTTAACGTTGAAAATTCACAATAAAACATATTTCTTTTGTGTGTACAAGTGTGACATACTTTCGAATTCAATTAAATAAATTAAATTAAGAACATTATTCAAAGTCTTTTTCTCTGAAAGTTATTTTGATTGAAAAAGTGGTTATGCAGAAAAATCCCGTTAATAAGCGGTTCAGTAACGAACGAATCTACTTCACTCGCGATTTTACTATGGCTCCCTTGAATAAGCAATAACTTGTGATATCACTCTTAGACATTATGGTGCCTTAATTCTTATTTCTCATTATGTAAAATTGATTCATCTTTTGTTCGGACGATGTCACGATTTCTCGTTAAGAACGGATATCAATTTTTTTTCTTTCTATTTTATATGCATGAACCGCAACTTCTCGGAAAGTGAATTGTTCTAGCGTTAATAAACAAGCAATCAATTTCAAGAAACATTATTTGGTAAATTCATCAGATGCTTCATATTCGAATTTGGATGCCTTTGGTAGAAGAAAACTTGAAAGATAATGAACTCGCTTATACATTTGTAAGACCTTTTGTCCTTTTTTTTTAGTTATTTGTTTACAACATTTTCCCATTACAAAAAAAAAATCTCATGGATTAATAACAATTTTGATGATTAATATTTAATAAGATAATTGCGCTTCCATTACGCATTGTATTCGTTATATATAAACAGTGGGAAATTTAATAGATTTTGTTATTCATTTTTCGAAATGCTTCTTTTAGCATTATTCTTCGGAACTGAAAATATTGCATTTTTCCCCCCTGCAATTATGTTAAATATTTTTACGCAGACGTTTTTTTTTTTTTTTCTCGTCTGTCATGTGCAGCGCATTCATTTCTGAAAAATATTTTTTTTTTGTTGTTGTTGTTGCTGCATCAGTATTAAGAAAACGTTTTTTATTTTTTAAAAAATATCATGGTTAATTGATAACAGTTCTTTTTATACGTTCCTGTGTACATAATAATGAACTTTTATTTTTAAGAAATAAAAGTTAATTGTAATTTTTTTTTTTTTTGCTGATCGATTCATTCATTTTTCCGGTTAGATTTCATTAGAGTTTTTTCTTGAGGAGGAAAAATTCTCTTGAGAGATTATGTAAGCATCTATAGATATTAAGTAACAGTTTTTCTTCTAATTGTATTAGCAGAGAATATTATTTCTTCCATCCCGTTAAAAACAAGTCCGCGTAAAGTTAGATTCTGTGGGATATATTTTGTTTGTCGTAAGTGTGTGTTGCAAATAATAAAAGCGAAACTGATTTTTTTTTCATATTATTGTTCTCGAGAAATGTCATGTACAGCAAGACCTCATTTAGTGCTTGATGCATCTCTTGAAGACAAAGGGCTAAATGCAGCACCGTTCAATGTGGCCATCTTCATATTTTACTTCAAATGAATTTCATGTTAATTTATTTAATGTATGTTACATAACATATAAACATACACACAGAAATGTAAAGGTCACTTTTGTAATGAAGGTCCTTCTCATCTTAATGTATGATTTTGTAGAGTAATTAATAAGCAAGTTATTTTGTTTTGTTTCTTAGGAAGTTTGGGTTTCATTGGTCTTTCTTGCCGAGCTATGATATATATATATAAAAAAAACCAGAAAGAAGATTTCACAGTAAAACTTAGCAACCAGGCGATTATGCTGAACAGTTGAGGTGATCTTGGTGACAGGTTTGGTTTTCAAATGTTGCCAAATTTAGCTTCAAAATTATTTCTGAAACATTCTTTGAAGGGTATATATATTAACTAATGTGTATATCAGTCATTTCGTACGTTAGCGTATGTAGACAATGTCACGCGGGAAGTCTGGATTTTGTTTTCAACCATACCGAGCAACTATCATGGCCAGAAAAAAAGGATTTTGCAGTAAAACTTAGCAGCCTGCAAAAATGCTGACAGGTACGGGTGACCTTAGTGACAAGTTTGGCCTCCCTTCAAAGAATGTTTAAGAAAATATTTTGTCGCCAAATTTGGTGACAAAATTATTTCTAAAACATTTTTTGAAGGTTTTATATTTTTCAACTACTGTGTATATATGAGTCAGAATGTACGTTACTGTATGTTGACAATGAATGCTAGTACTTTGTTGGCTTGTCAGGTTACTAATATGACCAGAAGCAAGGTTTTGCAGTAAAACTAAGCAGCCAGGCAATAATGCTGAACAGATTGGGGTGACCTTGGTGACAAGTTTGGTCTCCAAATGTCGCCAAGTTTGGCGACAAAATTACTTCTGAAACATATTTTGAAGGGTATATTAGGAAAATCACTGTCAGAATGTACGTTGGTGAATGTAGACAATGCGTGCTAGTAAGATATTGGAATTTGAATTCCCGAGTTCAGTGATTGAGCGAACTTTCAATTGATACTATTGAATACTTCTATGTGTGAATGTTATTTGCTTCATATTAAAAGGAAATGTAGTGTATTTGCTGGTTGTTATTAGAATAAATTTAGATCCACACAAGATGAACCTGGTTTTGAATTTGTTGGACCGTTCTTGCATTCGAAAGACGATCAACTTCTTCACAGATTCATTAATTTATTTTTTGCGGTATCCTGCATGACCTTTGCGAATGAAGTCACCCTGTGCTCCCTCTTGACTCTGAAGTCCCGAACACTTGCTCGCGGGTATCACTGTGACCGTCTACAATGTTACTGGGGCCGCATGCTGTAATTATATAAGTTTTCAATAAAATTGTCTTGAATTTTTTTTATTTATTTAGTGTAATTAAAGAAACACAGGCGTATTTGTTTATTTTTTATACACTGATGAATTTGACAAGGCTTACTAGATGCTCCGATTTGGCCGGGATTGTCTCAATTTGAAGATATGGTCCCGACTGGCTTGTCATTTTTTCCCGTTTATTTGTTAAAAATTTTAAAAGTGTGAAATGTACACGAATTAAAAATATTTTTTTTATATTTCCCCGTATTTCTGTATGCCTTTGTTCGTAAATGACGTTATAGGAAGAGCGTAATTATTTGTTCTACATTATGGGGCCATCTACGAACGTGAATCCCCATTTAATGGGTGTTCCCTTAAATGCCGTTGCCGCGGTGCCTTAGTGGTCATAGCAGAAAACTCGTAGCTGACGTTGCTTTTATCAAGTCTTGGCCTTGAGTTCTGCTAATGTGGCTGCGGTAGCCCAGTGATCATGGTTCCGAATTCCTGGCCGGCGGATTTCATTCAATCGCGGGTTCGAGCCTTGTCCACAAAAGACCCGCCGTATAGCCGGGGCTGATGCACTTTAAACCTGTTCGTGATCCAAAGTCCTCCCGTTTGCGTGGAAGTTAGGAGAGAGAGGGTGCCAACTCTGGTGTCGTCCTCGTCACTTGACCGAGGTTCAAAATTACGAGGTCCGTTGCCAACAGCCCTCGTGTTGCTTCTAGTGCGACGTTGATAAAAACTAAACTAAAACTAAAAGAGTTCTGGTAATACAATTAGAAGAAAAACTGTACTAATACAATGAGAATAAATTTGCCTGTAAAAAAAAAACCACCGTGTAGAGGTGTTGATGCTAGCTAAATTTGTCGAGACTTGAAGTCCTCTTCTTGACGTATTGTGGAAGCTTAGAATGGGAAGAGTCAGGCAAGGTGTTGTCCTCGTCATTTGTCCGAAGCTTAGAATTACGGGGTACGTCTCCAATAACCGTGGCGTTACTGCTAAGCGCGTTGGTAACAATCAATCAATCCCTTAAATGGCACATCATTTTTATTGATGGTGATTGTTCATGGTAGCAAACTCACGGCCGGCGATTTTCATCGGTTAGGTTTGAGTCTTGATGCCACTAAGGACCTGCCATGCAGCAGCGTCGGTGCACGTTTTATCTGGTCGAGATTCCAGGTCCTCCCGGGGGCCGCGGTAGCCTAGTGGTCAAGGTCGTGGATAGCGGCTGGCGGTTTTCGTTCAGTCGCGGGTTCGATCCTTGGCCACCAAAGACCCGCCGTGTAGCCGGGGCTGATGCACGTTAAATCTGTTCGGGGCCCAAAGTCCTCCCGTTGGCGTGGTGTGGATGTTAGGAGAGGGGGTGCCAGCTCTGGTGTCGTCCTCGTCACTTGACCGTGGTTCAAAATTACGAGGTCCGTCGCCAATAGCCCTCGTGTTGCTTCTAGTGCGACGTTAATAAAAACTAAACTAAACTAAATCCAGGTCCTCCCGTTGGCATGGTATAGAAGTTTGGAGAGGGGTTGCCAGCTCAAGTGTCGTCCTCGTCACATAACCAAGATTCAAACTTATGAGGTTCGTCGCCAGTAGCCGTCGTGTTGCTTGCAGTGTGATGTTAATAAAACAAACGAACCAACCAAATTGATTGATTGCAATATGCTCATATTTGAAAAAAATAATTGTGTCCACCTTCCCACCGTTGTTCTAGAATGTTTTGAAAGGCTAAGGGTCCTCTGCCTAACATAATTCACAAAGTAAACACATGAGTATGGTTGGCATATTAAGAGCTCTCAGGGGCTTGCCTTCTCAACTTTGGTATGGACGTGATAAACCAGAGGCATTCAAATGATTTTTTTTCCTTTCCCGTGGAGTTTGCTTTTTTTTTTGGGTAACGCACCCCCGTGATATCCAGTCGATCCTTTTCTATTTTTGACCTTCCTTCTTGCCAACCCTTTTTAACTTATTTCCCCCCTTTTTTTTTTCAAACGTCTGTATCATAGTTGCACCTTGTTTGGCACAGCATAGCCAGATCTAGTTCTTGCGTCATTTAATACCACCGTTTCTCATACTCACTTGACATAAAATGGACGTATAATAATCACTTATAAGTATTATGAAACATACATAAATATTAATACAAGTATACTCAATAGTATTACCAAATAGCAATGCATTATATTTTTTTTTCTCTGTTTAGTTTTTTCGATATGGGTTGTAAAAAAAAATTAATTTACAGTAAACTTAACAAGAAACATGGCGATCGGCAAGAAAATAGATGATGAAATTTAGCAAAACGGAAATAGCCCCTTTATATCGAATCTGTGTTCATCCAGGAAAAAGTTAAACGACATTTTAACTGTACTATTAGACATGTTCATGGCTGGGAGACTTGAATTGAACAATATGTTGGTTACAACCAACATATAATAAATAATAATAAGGAACACTTAATGAAAAATAATCTTTTACTGAGAAAAATAACTGCAAGCGATATTTTTTTATGGTTTGTTATGTCTGGGCGAGAAAGGAAAATTGAGATTGCTTCGCAAAAATTATTTTTTGATACGTCTTGTTTTGCTATACATTCGATTTGCTAATTCTTTTCTTTCTTACAAATAAATATATTGGTTGAATGTTTCAGTACATATTTTTATTGTAACTGGCATTTTGTGTACCACATTTTTTTTTCCTAGTTTACTCGGAAGCAAAATGCATTTATAAATGACAGAATAAATATTTTTTGGACAGAAAAAGATCTATTTTGTATGGTCACGATATATATATATATATATATATATATATATATATATATATATATATAAATACACACAGCTAGAGCGCTCACATTAAACCGGCATTCGATGGTTATGCGCATTCTATAATTGTCTAATTGTTCGCTTTGGGAATTTTCCGAGTAAATTATGCTTTTTTTTATCTGGATCATCAGGTCGCTACACAACGCTACTCGCATCATCGTGACCCATTTTTAATGGGTTTTCTTTAACTCACATTGTAACAGTGCCTGGTTCAAAACTTTGAAAGCTTTTTTCTCACATTTTAAAGCTCCCATTTGAGCTGAAATTTTCTATACACTATTGTTTTGGATGACAATACGATAATTTAATTATAATTGGTAAAAATTTATTAAAACTTAATTATTTAAAGAATTAATTTTCTCACTAAGTCGCCAAATCCGTCGTTTAATAATTTATCGTTTGCTTTAATTTTAATGACATGTAGCTTAATTGAGCTAAAAAAAATTTACACGTATTTATTTTAGAAGATAAATTTAATAAACGTCAAATAATAAAATAAATTATTAAAACTATTTATTGAATAAATTCAATTTGACTCAACGTTCCCTTTTGCTCTTAAAATTTAAGGTATAAAAAATTATATTACGCAAAGTGTGAAGCTTCAAAGGAAAACCATGTTTAAAAAACTCGTTTTTTTATTGGTGTTTTTATTCTAATTAATATAAATATCCCGTCATGTATTGTATTAGGTTGTATGTTTGAAACTTCAAATTTTGTACGTGTTGCTATCACTCATAGTTTCAGCGTATCAAATGTCGTGCATTTAGACCTTTATACGCTTCGCCCCACCCCTGTCTAATTTTCCCTCTTGTTAAAATAGATATCTGACGTGTATCGTACACGATTATGTGTTACTAACTTCAGATTTTCAAAGTGTTGCTATCATCCGTAGTTTCGACATTCTAAATTATCCTCCATAGTTTCCAAATTGCGTGTATCTTAGCCTTTGATTCGCTCCACCCTCTTTTTCATTATTCTTATTTTTAAAATACATACCTGTACTTGATTGTGTGTTTCTAGATTTTCAACGTATTACTATCACTCACATTTTCAACTTACCACATATCGGGCATCTGGGCCTTTACACTTCGCCCCCCCCCCTGTTTGATTCCCCCCTCTTATTAAAATAGATATCTGTCATGTAGCTTACTCGATTGTGTGTTTCAAATTTCAGATTTTCAACGTGTTGCTCTCCGAGATGCGTATATATATTTACTCACTGAAAAATCGCATTCGAATTTTTATGGAAAACTTCAATTTTATTCTACGCTATGCTAATCCTGAATGGAAGAATGTTTGAAAAGCGAATCTCAACTTTTCGCCTCGACATTCAAACTCTTGCTCTACTATAACTCAATCCCCCCTTTTCGCGTCTCTACGATATCCGAAAATATCTCATTTTCGATCGAGGAAAAAAAAAAATGAGAAGTCAAACTCGATCTAACCCACGTCGACGGTGAGTGTATATTTGCCGGAGAGAATCTCAAAAGCAAAAACATTCTTCTGACTTCTCGAATTCCTTTCTGTGTACATGAAAGCAGTCGAAAACTCGGAATCCTGTTTTTGAAGAGGGGGCAATTCTTTTGCTTGTGCATGACGATGTACATGGAAGAAAATGCAAAGGGAGAGAGAGAGAGTTTTTCTGGCCTGTATTCAAATATTAGATTCTTTGAGAAGATCTTCGACCGAGTCCAGATAAGGAGAATTCTGATTTATGTCGGGTGTGTCGAAAGCTGTTCGGAATCCTTATGTTTCTTTCTGTATGGGAAGAGAAACATTTTTTTCATATCGGGTGATCCAATTTTTCCTTTAAGGCAGAGGTCTTCAAACTGGGTTCCGCGGAACTATAGGGTTCCCTAGAACTTTGACAGGGGTTCCGCAAGAGATCAATCACTCTTTGTTTAATCTAAGAGCCAAAATTTTTGTAAAATTTTAATTTTTGTGAAAGATCGAATTCTTAAAGGAAGTTTGATTGTAAAATTAAACACAAATAAACATTTTATGGATAAAATAAAATCTTACATTTCGTAAAAGTCACGTGCTTCAAATACATTAACCGAGACACATTAGGTCACATATTAGTCTCCATTCTTTGCTCAGGTGAAGAATCGCTCACTTATTTGTCCACCTACTTCACTATTTTCAAAATGTAAAATAAAGTTGACGCCACCCTTTTAGAATTAAAATTTTAGGCAGATAGCATTTTGAAAGATAATATTGAATGCTTTCCTAATTTGCACAATATTTCAGTAGACGTTATCGTTAATCCCGATACAAATGTAAGAATTAGTTTGGTCCAACATTAATCATATCTGCAAAAAACATTTCTTGAATATTTCTTTGTTCAAAAAGAAAAAAATATCTTGGATCCAAACTCCTCAAGACTGCGACACCTCCGAACTCCCAATAAAAGAAAGAGAACAACAAATCGATATATCGACCACACTCAATTTAAACTAAATTTTAATCAAGTTAATATTATGTATTTTTGGATTGACATTAGAAAAAGAATACCCTGAAATTGCCGAAACTGCTATGAAACATCTAATGTCATATATTTAAATATATGCATGCAAAAATCGTGAAAACCGATTGGATACTGAAGATGATATTAGATTGCAGATTTCAACAACTATTCCAGACGTAAAAACACTTTGCAATAAAAAAAAAATCACAACCATGTCATTAAAAATTTTCTTTTTATTAATTTGCTATAATTTAAAATATCGTTGCCTTTTGTTTATTATTCATAACATATATTTTAGAAACCCTCCCTTTCCTAATAGCCATAATTATCTTACCATTCATTATCTTATTAAGACGTTTGTATTGTGATAAAATAGAGATGCAATAATAATTTTATAAATTTGTGTAGGATACAGCTTTTGTATCCTAGTTTTTTTCTCTTTGATCAAGAAGTTCCTTCAAGAAAATGGTAAACTCAAAGGGTTCCCCAAAGTGTAAAAGGTTGAATACCTCTGCTGCAGTCAACAGTTGTCACTCGCTTCGGATAGTAATATTTGTAACCCTCTATATCTTTTCTTGACATTTGAAGCACACCTACCGGACTTCTAGAACATTTTTGCTGTGCTGCTATAATTGTACATACGCAATTGTGTAATAGTGTACAAATGTGTTTTGTAACTCTCTAGAAAAAAAAAAGAAGACAGACACTTACGATAAACATTAATCGAAAATGCGAGCTGCGCTGTATCTCGATCCT
>BMAW01118961.1:128988-172836 GCA_019974015.1 Nephila pilipes
TTCATAATCGCTTGCTTCAAGGCCATTGTTGTTCCATTCAGCTGGGAGCTCATTTCCTTATTTCAGCTGATACCAGGGTACGGATTAGTGGAAGGTACTGTTCATTAAATGAAACTCCTCATGTTGTGCTATGTGGAATTCAGGAGATGTCAAACGTTGCCGTGGGTCGAATAATGAAGTCCTTCTCCTTTAGCTTTTTGTTCTAAAACGACATTAATTAAAACCAACCATGCTGCCACTGTAACCGAGTGCTTCTGATCGGGAGCTCGCGGCCGGCTTTGTTTTATTCCAGACGTGGGTTAGAGTCCTAATTGGATTAAGAACTGTTATGTAGTGCTGATGCACTTTCAATCTGTTGGGAATGAAAATTTTTATTTTGATGTGGTTTGGTTTTATTGTTGGGTTGTTTTTAACTTCGATCTTAGAAGCAACTCGAAGGCTATTGGTGACAAACCCCTTCATTTTTAACCTCGGACAAGTGACAAGGGCACCTGGTCTTGTAACTCCTTCCATAACTTTCACAGGTCACAACGGCTTCAAATCTTTTACACGGCGTGTCTTAAGTGATATCAGGGTGGGAACCCACAACTCGATGGAAACAATGCCAGCCGCGAATTCATGACCATGGCCACTAGTTTTATTTCGAGAGTCATTTGTCGTCTTCGTTTCTAGACCGTGATTTAAAATTATGAGGTCCACCCCCGATAGCGGGGCCGCGGTAGCCTAGTGGTCAAGGTCGTGGATAGCGGCTGGCGGTTTTCGTTCAGTCGCGGGTTCGATCCTTGGCCACCAAAGACCCGCCGTGTAGCCGGGGCTGATGCACGTTAAATCTGTTCGGGGCCCAAAGTCCTCCCGTTGGCGTGGTGTGGATGTTAGGAGAGGGGGGTGCCAGCTCAGGTGTCGTCCTCGTTACTTGACCGTGGTTCAAAATTACGAGGTCCGTCGCCAATAGCCCTCGTGTTGCTTCTAGTGCGACGTTAATAAAAACTAAACTAAACTAAACCACCCCCGATAGCTTCCTGTGAGACCTTAATAAACAATAAGTTAATGAATCAAAGTAACCTATTTTAATTAATGTTAACTTTATTAAAACTGGTATCTAAAACCCTTTTCCTAAAACATATAACACACGTTAACTTAGTATATGATTCCAATTCCCGAAATTCAAAAGTTGGAGAAATTTCTCCTTTAAATAAAACTTTTAGAAAGACGTAGAATTTGTATATTAAAAATGTGAGTGTGTTTTTTTTAAAATTGCATTTAGATTTTGAAAAAAAAGATATTTTTAATAAGCTTAAAAAATTTACTCTAATATTAGCTGTCGCTTTTATCAGAAAAAGCGCATTACATTTAATGAAATATAACAAAGAAAAAGTTTTTTTTTTTTGCTCAAACTCTTGAGCTTATAAACTAATTTTACTGATTGTGAAAAAAGCGATTCTTTAATTATATTGAATTTTTTTTCTCTTTGATTTTTTTGATTGAATTATTTAATTCTTGGATGAAACTTTTATTCGAAATTAGCTAATGAATTCCATTTTCCATTAAACTAATGCAGTGAACTATGCGTTTTTCTTTTACATTATCCGATGCTGTTACTTTTACATAAAAGACGTGTTTCGATTTCTGTTTAATTTGTTTGGAAATGTATAAATTTTATTTATCTTTCTCAAATTCAACTTTTTCCAACTCGTATTCTGTTTTCCTTTTGTCCGATTCATTTTCTTTGGGACTGTTAAAAAATTCACTTCTTTTAATAAGGAGATATCCTTTTATAAAGATTTAAAATATTTGTGGTTTTATTTGTAATACACACATAGTTAATCGAATTTTTCAACCATTTTAAGGGATGACCTTTTGATACATTTCTATTCAGTCAGCATTTTATTTAAATAGATATCGCTTTTTTAATTAGCGTCTGAATTATCGTCTTTAAAAATGAAAATTAATTCTTGCAGGAATTTTATAAAAATTCATTTTTAAAGCCTAACTTTTTGATAAAATACTATATTAAGTTGTTCTCAAAATATAGTATACACCACACCCACTTTCCTTCTTAAAGGCGTTAAACATTATTCTTAAAATACCCATTTTAAGTTTAATGTTTATAGGATCATTAAAATACAAATACAGAACTGTGATAGGCTAACAAATAAAACCGAGGAATGGTTGGTATTTTAATTACTGTAGTTTTTGCTTCGAAGTTTTAAAATTTCTTTTCGCAAAACTGAGTATTCATCTAACATAACTCCTTAAAAAGTTTTAATAATACATCGTTAGATATCTTTTTGCATTTAATTTGAAATGATTTGTGTTGATCCGCTCTATATATTATTGCCATTTTTCTTGCAACACTGTTTTCGGTGTGATCGAAAGATTAAGGTTTTGTATTCAAATGCATTTTACAATTCTTCAACAACCATTACTTAATAATTTTAGTTGTATGTTTTGTGTTTGTTAGCTAGGTTGAAACGTAAAGTGCAGACCTAAACCTAATTTCTAGGCTCTTAATTTTCAGTTACCCTTTCAGAATTTACAATATTTCATTTTATGACTCCATTAATAAAAACTAGTTTTCCCATTCCTTATGCTGGTATACAATTCAATTCAAGAACCAAATCAGTACCATACTTGACAGTGAGGACGGTGAAAAGGATATCATAGATCAGGGATGGCGAACAAATGGCACGCGGCACAATATTTTGGGCACGTCACCGATCACAAAGTTTACAATGAAGCATATTACGAACGAATGTTTTTTATTGTAGTTACAGTTGTTATAGTACAGTAGTTAGTATTGTATTTATTGTATAGCAGTAGTATTTATTGTAGTTACAGTAGTTGGATGTTATGTGTCTTTCAAAATTGATGTTTTTTACAGACGAATGCTATCGTTTCAATGAATTGAACGTGAAGCTTCAAGGTTGATTTAACAATTATCGCTTCATGATTGATCTCATTCAAGCTTTTGACGCTAAAGTGCATGTTTTCACACACACACACATATATAGGAACAATATTATTACAAGTATTTTCCAAATTTGGGAAAAAAAAAATCTACGATTTAGATATACTTGAGAAACCAGGCGAAGAAACAGTCATTGAAAAATTTATTTCTGTAATTGTAAACTGTCTGTAGGTGATCGATTTCCAGTCTAGTTCAGTATAGATTCAAAAATTTATTCAAACAAGGAGAGAGTTGGAATTAATTGAAACAAAAAGATTGACAAGCAATATAAGTAAAAATGCCAATAACAAAATTTTGCAAACATGGAATTTGTCACCAGACACATTTAACAGTTTGAAGAAGCTTGTTCGTGCTATTTTAATCATATTTTCACCTATTTATACCAGCGAGTCATTATTTTCTGAGATGAGTAACATTAAAGACTCGCTTAGATATCGTTTGATGGACGACTCCAGTTCAGCATGCATTCTGCTAAAAGCAACATCTTACAATTATAATATAAGTTATTTGTCATCTAATCTGAAACAATAGAAGTCACACTAATGTTACTTCAATTTGAATTACACCTATATAATTGAGACATTGCAAAATGTTTTTTTTTGTAGTAAATAAAGAGCTTTGAGTTGATAGTATTAGTATTATTATTTTCCTAATAATTACGAAGTCAGAATTATTTGACGGCACGTTTATGATCTCATGAAACATTTTTTTAGAAAAAATGGCACGTTGATATTTAAAGGTTCGCAACAACTGTCATAGATCATCACTTCTCAAAACATCGAATCAGCTTTAATTTTGGAATGCTATATTATCCAGAAATACTGATGCTTTGAAATATGATTTTTAGTAAACGTAATAATTTTTCTCACAAATGTATTCCTGCATTCATTTTTTGTAACGAAAATCATTAAACGTCCAATTGTTATATGGAATTCTAAAAAGCTGTATGGATATATGGATACGGTAATACCATTATACATGTTAAAAATAACTGTATCTTGAATGATTACCTAAAAAAATTCTAAAATAAAATGACTATTTCCACGTATATCGCCGAATTCTTTATTCCGTCGCCATCTTGTAGTAACAATCATATTTTTGCTTTAATTGTAAATAGAAATTGTGATGGAAGGAGATTCTAAAGTACAAAAAGATTCTAAAGTTTCAAAATGTCGAAGTTTTAAACTTCCGAAGTATAAAAGTGATGTCCACTTTTAACAACCAAAAAATGAAACCACTGATTCTGCGATAAAAATCAAATTACAAAATGAAATATTAAAATTAAAGCAAACGATAAATAATTTTAATATATTTTAAGTTAAATGTAATCTCATTATTATCGTAAAGTGAAACTAAAATTAATTGTTTACGTATTAATCTATAGTCAACACTGTAGAATATCTGCATTAGTTTTTTTTTTAAATATTTTTTTATCATAGTGTCAACATTGCTGGAAACATCATGTAAAATTTTTTATATCAAGCTGAGCGTTTTATATTTGACAAAAGTATACTTCATTTTAGAAATAGTAGAAACAGAGAAAGAAGATTTATCTCTCTTCTTTCATTCTGAATAATTCAAACTGGTATCGTTTTCAATGCCATGTAAATTTAATATGAAAAGTTCCCATTCGTATAGCCTGTTGGCACACAAAATATTTTCTAAAAATGTCGGATTTTTTTTCATCTTTGTCAAAGCTAGATTTATTTTTCAAAACTTTTTAAACACACTGGATGTTATGAGAAAAAGAATATTTGTTGTAATTTTATTTTTCTCCTTTTTAAAAAAAAACTTCTTAAGGAAGGTTCTCTTTTTCTACATGAATATTTAGAATTACTTTTTGAAGAAAAAAATGCAATACTTTTTTAAAAGCATAGTTTTTAAGTTTTCAGTTCTTTGCTGGGGAATATTTTGCAAAATTTAAGTATGGAATTTGCTCTCCATATAATTCTAGGAAAAAATTGTCGCAAAGTCTGATTTTTTTCTCTTCAGAATATTTTCTTTTTTTTCTTCTTCTTCCTTTACTTTTCTTCCCATCTGGAATAAAATTGTTTTTGGAATAAATTTGAGCTGTCCCAAAGGGTCCGAGAAAATTTTTGACGATAACATAAATGAGTATTATGTAAATTGATGCATTTTTATATAAAAAAATATTTTCTATGAGTTGGGATGCTAAAATAACCATTTATTCTGCTGGTAAATTGCAAATATTGTTAAAAGTTTCTAGGGTTTAAGGAGATGGTTCCAAAAGTATTTGCATTCAAAGACGGAGGTGTTTCTATGGAAAATTAATGTTACTTTTCTGTGCGCCATCTGTTTAACAGCACCAAAACAAATTCGACACTGATGCGTAGGTTAGTTTTGATTGCTGTCACGTCAAGCTGTCGAGTTGTCACCGCCTGTTGGACATGGATACATTGATCATGCACCAGAAACAAAATAACGAACAATAAAATGGGTTGCTTCTGGTGAATCAACTCCAAAGAAGGCGCCGACGACTGAAAAAATGATTGCGAAGGATTTTGGGATTGCAAAGGGCGTGATACTACGGACTTCCTTGAAAAAGGAAAAGTGAATTTTATACAATTCCCATTGCTCGTTCCTATCTCGTGTACTTTTTGAACCACCCTCGTAAAATAGAAGCAATATTGTGTGTTTAAAACATAACTGAATTTGTTTATTCTCTGGAATATATATGTAACGCAATTACGAAATTGAAATGATGTATACAAGTGGTAAGAAAATGCCGTTTGGTGCTAAATACCTTCCGAAATTAGAAAATTACTCTCCGACGCATGCAAGATAAATGGTGCTCCAGGCTGTTATTGCCTAATGTCAAAGAACGTGATAGAAAATTGGAACACATTTCCAGGCAGAAAATTATTCCAGTTTTCAGATAAATTTGCAACGTTGTAACAATTACATCCGTTTATGATGCAATATTTTTAAAATTTAGGAACATTTAAAAAAATGCGCCATTCTTCACAAAGGTACTGAAAGTTTGAAGGTCATTTAGCATGACAGTATAACAGATGAAACATAGAGCACATTTTACCCCTGCAAAAAGGGATTGATTTTGATAGAAATGAGTAATATAAAATGGATAGCTCTATAAAAGATAGCGAAGTCAGAATATAAAATTAATATTTGAGTGCTTTTTTTCCCTCGAAAATAGTGTTCCATTTTTGGGTCCTGTTCTTTGATATTACGCGAGGACAAACTTAATAAATTGAAAATTTCTAAAATCGGAAGTTCTATCCAAAGTTTTGTAAAAAAAAAACAGATTTAACCATCTAAGGTGAGATTCTTTTTATAATTATTAAATTATTGAATTAAATATAAGAATTAAAGTAAACGATGAAATATCCAGAAATAGCCAATAGTAAACTTTTCTGATATTAAATTAAAGCATATGATAAATTATTAAATTGAATATTATATCAGCTACATGTAGTTAAAGTTAACGATAAATTATTAAATTGAATGTATTTAAGCTATATGTAATTAAAATTTAAACAAACGATAAAAAATTGAAAAGTGATCTGGTAAGCCAAAAGTGATCCAACTAAAACAATAGCCCCTTGGGTGACTAAAAAATACTGTTCACATTCCTTTCTGGCGTATTTGTGTAAACATTTTCGAAAAGTGAACCTGGATATGGTTTGAAGAAATATAATTGATTTTATCGAAAAAAATTAAAATCTTGCTTCAATAAGATGAACAAAAATAAAAAAAAGTACACAAAAATCACCTACTGAAATATCTGAGACACGGCAACTGTTAAAAATGTTTCGAAGTAAAATCAAATCTTGCGTCAATTACTTTTCTTTTATCATTTTGAAAAGACTTCCGGCTCTTCCAAGAGGAGACGCGAGCTTAACTTTCCATCACAAAAGGGCGAAAGCCTTAGGAAAATGTTTCGCTAATTATTGGCAGATTTTGGATATTGTCCAGGGAAATTTTCAATTTCGTGTTCTTTAGAAGAAGAAAAAAACAAAAACTGAGCAATATAATCTCGGAGGTAATACCTATTGATTGACTTCCTGTTTAAAAGTTTATCAAAAGACTTTTAAAGTAATGATAAATTGTCTTCAATGTTTGCTCGAAAAGTTTGTCTCGTTAGATATTATTCGAAATTTCTAAAGCCTTCTGAAAAAAGGAAATTATAAAAAAATAGCCGAGCGATTTTTTTTAAAAAAATCTTCCCGACAATAAAAAGTAACTAATTTTTTTACAATAAATTTCTGTATTTAACCTTTGGTAAAGTATTTTCTTTAAAATTTGGATATTTTACTATAAAATTCTTCGAACAGGTAAAACAAATTCAGAGAAAATTAAAGGAAATTCTTTCTCTTGTGTCGCGTTAAAATGCTGGAATATGCGAAATGTTGAACTGCGCGCAGCTCTAAATTTTTTAAATCTAATTCTAAATTTTTGGAATTTTTTAAAGGAAAACTTAAATATTACTATTTTTTTGTAGCTTCTGGACGAATGTAGAAACCAACGAAAAGTTAGCTCACTAAATCTATTCGGATCGAAGATCAGAGCTCAATCGAGCAAATTTCGTCTCTATTGAGTCTAAAGCTAACCGTTGCGCACATACCGGTTACTTTTAAATGTTTTTATTTGAATCGTGTTATTTTGTGGTATTTAAATTTTCGCATTTTTATCAGAATATTTTGAGTTGCAATAATTTTGGAATTTACACGTTTCATAGCCACCGGCAACGAATATTACGATCTAGATTTTTATAAAAAAATTAAATTAGCATTTTACGGTAATTGTTACTTATATAAAATATTATATTAACATCTCATTTTTTTTTCGTTCTGAATTTTATAAGATTATTTTAGCTAATATTTAACTGTATTATATTTCTGAACAATTATTATTTCTAAAATAAAAAATTGTTTTTTGTTATGTTTTTATCGATATATATATACATTATGTACAAAACATTACATAACACGACTTTTGAATGGGACATTTTCTCTGTTATAAATGTATATCCATACCAAATTTCGTTAAAATCTGTCTCAATAGTTTTCAGGAATTCGACATAATGTGCAAATTGCCTTAATTTCGCTCACGAGTGTATTCAATAGAAAGATTTTTTGAGGCAATCGTTCCAAGAGTTCTTAAACTCTTTATTGGTTCTGAATCGTCATTCGGCATTAACGTTCTTCTATTTTTAAGAATCCGTCCAACAGAAATCAAAGTAATGGTTTGATGATGTAATATCACGTCATATAGGAATTAACCAATGACTGAATATTTCCAATCGCATGATTTTTGGAAGCTTCTGAAACAAAAAAAAATGTCAAATAAGGTAGAATTTCTTGGAGAAAAGTTCATTCGATTCGTTTTTGCTTGTGTTTGCGTCATCTAAGTAATATTTTGCTTCAGTGTTTATGTAATATTGCACTGGTATTCAAAACCTTAGCATAATAGGTAATTATATGATTATTGATGGAAATCTAAGTAGGAATGGCTGGAAATGTGATATGCAAGTGTAAAACGGGTATAAAATAAGAAAATAAAACAAAAGAACGATATTAATCACTTGTAATATAAAAAAAAAAAACAGTCTGAAAGAAACTGGGCAGAAGAGGAGTTCAAACTTTAGTGAAAACAAATGGAAAAATAAGGTGATGCTGCCGTTTAATAACGTGTGGGGTCATCTGTGACAGCCAGGCACACTTCTCAACAATTTCAATACATGCTATGGATGAGTTGTAGATTCTTCGGTGGTTTTCCGACCCCTCGGAGGGGGGAGAGTGTTGATTGGGCTTGATGAGCGTAGTTTCGAACCCTTGATCAGCGGGTCCGAAGAAAAGTTGATCGATCGCTTTTTGTCATGCCTCAACCAACTAGGCTGAACCATAGTTCGAAACAGCAGCAGCACTCAAGGTCGGCGACAACTACTCTCTCCCCCTTCACGGGATATACAGCGACTCTCTTCTACAACAGTGCTAGAAGTTAAAATGCCTTACCCGAATGGGGCGTTCTCTTTAGCCTAGTTGGTTAAGGCATGACAAAAAGCGATCGATCAACTTTTCTTTGGACCCTCTGGTCCAGGGCTATATTCTATTCTGGCTAGAAAGAAGGGCATTTTCAACTTCTGGTGCTGTTGTAAAAGAGAGTCGCTGCATACCTCGTGAAGAGGGAAGAGAGTAGTAGTTGGCGACTTTGAGTGCGGCTGCTATTTCGAACTCTAGTCTGGAATTTTAAAATAATCATTGTATACTATATATATACACCCTACTGATACACTATGGCTTATATATATATACCTTTCAAAGAATGTCCTAGAAGTCTCTAGATTGGTCTAAGGCTGATTTCGTCGCCCTCATCTGTACAACATTACTTAAGGTATATTTTTTTAAACCGTGTGGTTACCAGATGTAAAAGAATAGTCCCACTGTAGATCATGCATGTCTTAAGAGGCTATTATAATGGGTACCTAGTGTCTGGGGGTATAGCCGGGAACCCTGCCCCTGGGGATTATATCGGGACTAGTACTCCAATTTGGGGGACCTCAGGGGCTTGCCTTCTTCGGGTAAGTACGGGCTCTCTAGTGATCTTTTTCTTTCCTATGGGGTTTACTGTCTTTGGTACACACGGGTGACGCGCCTTTTGGATATCCTAACGATTCTTCTCTTTTTCGACCCCACTTCTTGTCAACCAACTTTTATCTGTTTTCAACTTTTTCACTCGTCTAGATCACAGCTTTACTCTTTACTTGCTCAACACTTACTCACGTACTGTGTTTAGCGCAGCATGGTCACATTTGGCTTTTGCGCCATTACAAACACTATAATTCACTCATTCAAACGTCTAGGCCTCTGTTATATCTTGCCTAGCGCACCATGGCCACATCTGGTTCTTGACTCATAAAACTTCTCCCTATGGCATATTTTTTATATTTTCTGTAAAGCGGTTTTTTTTCCTGCCGTAATAGTTGTTCCTCTAGAATGAGAACAAATTCCAAACTTTTGCGTATCAATATGCATGTCTACAGTTTACTTATTTTTTTGAGTGTGAGCGTTGAATGTGAACATTATTTTAAAATTATTATTATTTTTTAATTTTGCTTTTCTTTTCTTTTTCAGGTAAGTTAACATCTTCAATTTTGCAGTTATGGCAGGTAACTAAATTTGCAAAATCTTTTTTTTAAAAAAATATAATATTACCTGTAAGCTAAAATATAATTATTATCTGTTTTACGCAACATACTTCTGTATTTAATTATTTAGATACAAATTTTCTTTTTCAAAATTCATAGGAAATTTTTTTTATGTATATAATAGTCAAAGGCATTACTTTTTTACTTTGGAATTTTTCTTTTTCTTTAAATTATATAATGCTCTTTTTCTTTTAATTAGTTTATTTTTTTAAAAAAAAAAACTTCGGGGATTAGAAGCAAAAAAAATTTGGTTTTAAATTTTTTTTCGTTGCATCATAAAAAATTAATACCCATTAAAAATTATTTGTTGTTTAGTAAAATAAATTATTCGTTTAGTAAAACTGTCATATTATGACATTTAAGAAATTCATATTAGAATTATTTTGTGCGGCCGCATAGCTAAGTAGTCAAATTCGCTAGCTGACGGCTTTTTTGTTTTGTTGGAGTCAAAAGTTCGAATCCCGATTCCCTGAAGACCTGTCATATCGCGAAGCTGTTGTACGTTAACTCTGTCGAGGCTTTTTCGCATTTACATGTCTTTGAATTCTGATTGTGTGGACATTTGGAAAATGGGATGACAGCTCAAGTGTCATCTTCGTCACTTGACTGTGGCTCAAAATTACGAGACTCGTTGCCAATATCCTTCATGTTCCATCTATGTGCGTCGTTAAAAATGATCCATATAACTTATTTGAAATATTATACGTAGGAGGAAACAGCACTAAACAGGATTTTATGCGCTCATGAATTTATGAAATAAACTTTGAAAGTCTCCCCCACCTCCCTCTTTCAATTCAGTTTAATTTTTATAGTTTTAAAAGTTGACTGAAAACTTTTTTTTTGAATCGTCATAATTTTTAATGTAGTTTGTCAGTTGAAACATAAGTATCATATATTCTTAGAGAAATGATATCTTTATTTATTACACAAAAGTTTCTTGGTCTTTGTAATGGATTTAGAGAGCAATTTTAGATTTGCTTACAAAGCTTAGTAAATTTTCTTTGTTTGGTATGTAATTGAATATTTCAACGTAATTAATAATTTTTGTTACTTAATGGATAAATAATTTATCTCGCAAAGAGAATTGTATTAGCTAATACAGGAGTTATTTATGTTCTTCAATTCTATTATTTCCCATGGGGTTTACTGTCTTTGGTAAACACGGGTAACGCACTCCCGGGATACCCTAGCAATCCTTCTCTATTTTCGACCCTCCTTCTTGTCAACCACTTTTATCCTTTTTTTCAACTTCTTGTCTAGACCACAGTTAATTCTTGTTTGGCGCAGCATAGCCATATATGGCTCTTGCGCCAATAAACCTTACACTCACTCACTCACTCACTCACTCAATTATATTATTCAATTATTTATTCAACTGTAGAACGATATTCAATTCAGTTAAATGAGTTATTTTTAATTTTTTATGTAATAAAACCATAAACAACTGTTTTTTTGAAAAACAAAAACTGAATTTTCCCCCATCTGGAAAAACACCTAATACTCTATCTCTATTATGCAAATAAATAAAAAGTTTCCTAAACACATCTTCTTAAATAGTTGCACTAAATTAATAAGCTGTGAATAGAAGTATTGTGGAATTTTAAAAACATTATTTTTAAAGCTGTCAATTTCTTGTATTAAATAACACATACATAAAATAACATAGCTTGAAATTATCTCTAAAATAGACACAATAACAATAAAATAGACAATAGACACTTTGTTTCAAAACCAAGTCTTATGTCTATTTCCTCACGATTTTTTTTATAAATGCGTATGAAAGTTTAAGTAGGAATTTAGGTTTCGAAAGTGCAAGTAAAAGCAAATTATTTTAAGTGTTTTATGTTGTAACAAATACATTTATTGCAACATAATAAATGCAATAAATACATTTTTGAATTTATATTATGTTGATATAAATGCGTTATGAATTTAAGTTTCAAAAGTGCTAATAAAAAAGTTAATTATTTTAAGTGTACTATATTATAATAAATACATTTAGTTCTAAGTTTAGTTTAAAGACGACGTTTTATTTTCAAGTTATTTACTGCACAATCAGAGCGTCTCCGATTCCATTCTTAAAAATAATTGGAAAATGCTTTAGTCACGTGTGTGTTGTTTTTCCGAGACGATATTCATTTTATACAAATTATGCTTTCAAAAAAGTATATAGTTTCAATCAAAATTTAATACATTCTTTTTGAGGTACAAAAATATCTTTTAAATTCCACGTTTTTCCGGAAGGGTAATAATAAAGAAAGAAAACTAGCTAAAAATATCCTTAAATTATGCACATAAAATCAGAAAGCATTTACCTGACCAAAGAAGAAAAAAAAACCTAGCTCAAAAACGTCATGGAAGAGGAGAAAATTCAATTTTCTGCTTTTTCTCCTGAGGGATTCTTGCATATCCATAACAGAAGCCGGATATGAAGTGGAAAAAAATGTGTACCTATCCGGCTGGCATGAGCCGGACGATGCCTGACATGGCCAACTGCTGTCCGTGCAAGCTTTAGACTTATCTCCTCCTGGTTTTCGCCGAGGAATTCTAAAAGGATATCCGGAAAAAAGGAGAAATGGGATTCCTGTACAATACAGATTTCTCTGCCTATTTTTTTTTTATTCTATTGTATTTGAACGGTCATTTTCATATTTAAAACGGGATAGAATATCTGGATTTATTAGGATAACTGAGATCTTAAAATGTTTCAAATTTTGCATTTTTTTTTTTTATTTTTCTATTAAATTATTGAGAGGGCGTTGTGCTGATTTAATATATGTATTATTTATGAAAATTTTGTTCAATGGAATGCTAGAAAATTGAATTTCAAAATTATATGCTAGCGTGCGACTAGATAGACAAAAAATTTTGTAACTCCATTTTTCTTAAAACAATTTTTTAGGATTCTGGTAATTTTTTTTCTCAATTTCCTTTATCCAAAGTATTGATGTTTCTCACATTATAAAACGAGGAAATGCAGTTCATATGATTTTTTAAAATAAAGAATCACAAATTTTATGCACTGCATGATATTTGTATTAAAATTAAGGGAAATTCCGATAGTAAAATAAAAATTTCAAAATTTTTTATTTAATACATAATGTTAAAATCAACAGATACATATGTCTGAAAGTTAAAATATGACTTTTATTGCTTTTAATAATAATAATAAAAAAAAAGTGAGTATTATTTAAATTTGTCATAAAAACAAAGCGATTTCTACTTGTTGAAGACGTGTCGGTTACCTTATTTGGTTTTGAAATGTGTTTTCTGTGATATATATAATTTTACTGAATAATCTTTTAATGTGATAACATTTCTGAAGACTCTAATCTTAGCATTTGTTTTAATTTTAACATTTAATTCAGTAATTTGATTTTCAAAAGCATAATCGTTTGGTTGTGAATTATAAAATATTTCTTTGAATTACTCACTGTAACTGTTTACGTAACTGATTGAAAAATGTAATATGGGTTTTGATTTCTGAACCATAGCCTGAGTTTACATACCTATGATCGAAAAGAATATTGTTGCACTGGCATTACGAAAATATTTGAAATAATTATATTATTATAAGAATATTATAAACAAATTAAAATGTGCGTTATATAAGCCAGTTTTCATACAAATATCCTTTCTTATAAAAAAAATTTTTTTATGCTAAAGTGATCTATTTTAAAAATAATTTTATTTTAGTTTGCAGTAGTATAACTATTTTTATTTGTTAATTATTCTGAGCTCTTTAATGTAACCATAAAATTATTCATGATTATTTTAATAGCCACACCTCGTTTATATACATTTTTACATTTTGCCAATATTATTTGTAACGAAAGGTCCCCTTTTAGTTGTTATATATCTAATCGTAAAACTATATTGTTCAGAGGAACAGTATTATATAGTCTTACCATTTTTCCATATATTGTTATTGTTAAGATATGTCTAGACATGTAGTGTATAAGTTATTATGCTTATATATTGTTGGTATCATTTATTATAAACGAGGCGTGAAAACTTAAATTGAACAATGTGATGTTAGGATTTTAGGACTAACGCAAAATGAAAAATAATCGTTCGGCGGAAGTGTTTCATATGTGAACAGGTGTTTTTCGCGATTTATTATGTCTGGACAAGCCGAAAAATATATAAATAAATCGAGATTGTTTACGAAAATTGTTATTTATTAGGTCTTTCCATGTTATGTCTTCATTTTGTGTGTTCTACTTTGTCCGAATATATTTTAAGTGAAGTGTTCAGGTACATATTTTCATTATCTAGACGTTTCCAAGCAACAGCAACAACAAAAAATTTTTCATTTATTTGGAAGCTAGTTGGTTACATAAATTACTGGTGAATGATTGTGTCGAAAAGAGGAAGGTTAGAATGGAAAAAAGTTATCTATTATAATGGGTTTTCTTCTACTCGCATTGTATGTCTGGGTCAAAATTTAAAAGCTTTTTTCTCACCTTTTAAAGCGCTCAATTGAGCTGAAATTTTCTATACAAAATTGTTTTGGATGACAATATGATTATTTAATTATAATTAATATAAATTAATTGATTAAAATTAATTATTTAAAGAATAAAAATTTCACGCCAAGTTTTTCGCCAAGCCGCCAAATATGTCGCTAAGGTGAAGGGATCATTGCTTAAACTCTCTTTTGTTAATTATTTCTAATGATAAATTTAATAAACGTCAAGTAATAAAATAAATTATTAAAATTAATCATTGAATAAAATCAATTTGACTCAATGTTCCCTTTTGGTCTTGAAATTTAAGGTATAAAAAATTATGTTACGCAAAGTGTGAAGTTTGAAAGAAAACCCATGTTCAAAAATTCGTTTTTTACCGGTATTATTTAGTTACAGAAAAAATAATTTTTTATATAAATATATATTAGGTCTACCAAAAAGTTCTTTCTATTTGTAAAATGAATGAAAATAATACATTTTTCAAATATTTAAAAATATTTGTTGTACTATAATATTTCCATCGTGACTTATGGCCATTGTGAAGGTAGTAAATACATTTTTTAAAAAGCTTTGTCTGTTGAGGCGAAGAACTTAAGTAGTGCTTGATTGGCATCTGCTTCAGTTTTGAATTTCTTCCTCACTCTATAAAATTGTACTTGCAGAAAAAGAAAGGATAATGGGTGGATACTAGGTCTGGTGAGAGTATGGTGGCTTTGACAGAATTTCCCAACCTAGCCCAGCGATTTTCTGACGAATCGCTAAAACATCATATGTTCTTATATTATCATGATACAATACGAGGGTGGTTCAAAAAATACTCGTAGATGAAGACAGATGGCATCATTAAAGTAAATTGTCATTACCATTTGGTGCTGCCATCTATTAAACGTAGCCGAAAGAAATTTGACATTTAATCACAATTTAGTTTTGATTTGGTACTCATTCGCTGCCAGATCAAAATCTGATTGCTTCCGCGTCGAGTTGTCACCATCGATGTTAATGGACTCATCGTTACGTACCGAAATTCAAGCAAAAATCAAAAGAATGGGTTGCTTCCGGTGAATATGGTCCAAAGAAGGCAAGGAGGATCTCATCGACCGGAAAAGTTATGGCAATTTTTTTGAGGTGCGAAAAGCGTCATGATCATGAATACGAGTGACTGAGACTTAGACAACTGGCTAGTGAGTCATGAGACTTTCTATAAACGAGTCTTTTTTGATGCTGCGAGTTCTATCTCTTGGATTTTCTTGGGACTTATTGAACGACCATCGTATGATGTGCTGTTGCCTATGGAGCATCCCCGACCTCTTTTCTTCGAGTGCTTTATTTAAATCATCCATTTGCTGGCATCTCTCCTAATTGAGCTTTTCGTTAGGTCTCAAAAGCCCGTAATGTATTGGTTCCTGGACGTTCCACCCTATGCCAAGCATTCTCTTATTCAGGCTCAATCTCTAGGAGAGGGGACAGCTCAGGTGTCGTCCTCGTCACTTGACCGTGGTTCAAAATTACGAGGTCTGTCGCCAATAGTCCTCGTTTTGCTTCTAGTTAATAAAAACTAAACTAAACTCAGGCTCAATCTCGGTTGGGAGGGGGCGTCTCTTAGCTCAAAGTATACTGTTTCCCTTACGATGTTTTCATAGGCAATCCACTTTACTATACCAGCTATTCTCTGGTGAAAGTAAGGTTCGTTTTTGTACCGAGCATATAGATATATGCTTATGAAGACCCGATTAAACAAATTTTTTCTCATTTTACTCACTCACACATAAGGCACCTTTCTAGAATATAGACCAATCCTAGAAACGACAGAAATTATATTGTGCAATAAATATTATTAAATAAAGGAAAATGTATTATTTATTTTCACTTCATAAACTTACAGAACTTTCCAGTGGACGTAATATTATAAAAATACGAGAAAAAAATTTGTAAACTGATTAAATATTTTTGTCTAATTTTACTTTACCAATATGTTGATTAGATTTGATCTTAGTTAGGAGAATTGATTGTTTACTGTGATAAGTATTGTTTTGGCAAAATTTTTAATCTTGTAGCATTTTTATATATGTAATTTTACTGTTTTTATTTTCTACTTGAGAAGTTATGAAATGTTTTTTTAGACATTTATTTCATGCGGATGTAATTTTTTTTTTTCATTTATTAATATGTGATGTGTAAAAGTTTTTAAATTTCGAATTTCATATTTTTGGAATTTTGTTCCATGGTTTAAAAAAAATAAGAAGAATAAAAATAACAAAAAAAAAAAGTTTCTGATTGAAAAGAAATACTAAAAACAAATATCACTTACAACAAAAATCATTCAAATCAAATATACTTCATTCATCTAGTGTTTGTTTTAAAATGATCTTGGTACAAGTGCTAATCAATATCTCTTCCTTCCGATAGCATTATTATTTTTTTGAAAATAATTTTTTTGTGCTGAAATTTCCCTTTTTAATTAAATTTTTGCTTTAACTTAAGAATTAGCTTTTGGAGTGTTATATCTAAAATAAAAAAAAAAAAAATTAATGTAAAGCTCAATTTTTATTTCAAATCACGAGCAGCAATTTAAAAGTATGTGTTTTATTTTAAAAAAAGGAAAAAATATAATTATCCATAAACTTTAAACAAATATTGAATCTCTATATACGATATAAAATTATTAGCTCTAAATTTCAAAGCGATCGAACAAAAATTTGAGATTTATATAATTTGTGTCCCGTATTTTCTAAAAGCAAGGTCTCCTAAATAGGGGGGGGGGGGGGGAGTTACAGAAGAAAAAAAAACTTGCTTGCCAGCCTTCGCCTTATAAAATCGTAACTCGTTAACCAAAGCGCTTTATTTCTGGGATATTTTTGATTTTTTGAATAATTTAAATTTTACCTTATAAGGTGACAATGTCTTTGTTTTTAAAGTTAAAGAGAATGTTGTAACGATAGAAACTCTATTTGTGGTCACACCTTGTGGAAACTGGTAATCGCAATTCTTTCATAAAACTAATGGAATTACGAAATGAGTATAATGTAAGTTCATTGACTGTTAAGATTTCTGCTGATGTAACAGAACATTTGATAGACCTAAAGACTATAATCTTATAGTATATTTTCGACCAGTCAACAAAGACAAACATTTAACATAGGAACATTTAACGTAGAACTGAAGATAAAATTTCCAGATTTAGGTGTAGAATCTATAATTGAATTGTCGCGGGATATGTCACTCAGACTAGAGAATAACGCTGAAGAATTTTAAGCCGTCTTGTCTTCAAGAGTACATAGTTTTAGCAGAAAAAACTGTTAAATTTTCGATGTTATTTGTCGCGATCTCCAAGTTTGAAGACAGTTTTTCAACATTAATTTCACTAAAATGAAATACAGAAATATATTGGAAATCGAACTGGATTTGAGAATTCGGCTATCGCCTTTTCCTCCAAACGTGAAGCTTTTAGTTATTATTAGCAAGAAACTGCTTTCCACTTCTCATGAAGGATTTATTAAATTTTCTCTTTTGCAATTATTTAAGTACATGAGAATTATATTAGCTACTAGATGATACCCACCCTCTTCGTTGGGCAGACGATAATATTATATTTCGCAACCTATACGTAAAATATAAAAAAAATTTCAATTTTTAAACGATAATGATAAACTAATTTAAAAATTTCAAGAAATTGATTGTCTTTAATAATGGTTATCCACCACTTTCAAAAATATGAGAAAAAAAAATTAGTATAAAGTCACCCTATATATATATATATATATATATATATATATATATATATATACACACACACACACATGGATAAAACTCATTCCACCTTATACATGTTACACCTAATATTGAAAAAGATACAACTTTTTGTTAGAAGATTCATTATGTGTTTAACTTTCAAATGAAATACCCTCGCAATGACATCGTGTCTATCATAAGATTTTTGTCCTAAATTTACAATGCTAAAAAAAAGTCGAGCAAGTCGGGACGTCCAAAATGTCTGACGTATGTCATAGCATCTTGAGTTTGTTCATGCATGTAGCGAGGTTCTCCAGTAAACGAAGATTGTCTTGCACGTGCGCTACTCCGTAGGAAGTAACCATTTTAGTATTTTTCAAAATCTCACTACGTTTTGGGGCTAAACTACACTTTCACTAAATGTGGATTCCAAACTCATTTATTTCTGTCGCTAAATATGTACGTTTCCGAATTTCGACGTGCACGAAGTTTCACATAAAGAGCCTCTTCGCCAAAATCTTGTCAATCCTTCATTAGCGCTTCAATATTAAATTATTTGGTATTTTTCCATTCCGCACGCGCAAATCTCACCAAGTTAACTTAATTGGTGACAATACACAGTGTACATATAAAAAAATATATTCCGTTTGGCCTCGGTCATATCATTTTTGGCGATAAAATCGCCAAAATTTACATAATCGATGGATAACAGTAGATGAATGGATGAAAATTACATTTTGGATAAGACTTCCGTAAAATCCGTTCTTAGTGAGCGTCTACATCGCAAAATGAGTAAATGTACTAAATTTCAAGTCAATCGGTTGAATAGTCTTTGAGATCTCGTGATGAGTCAGTGAGTGGTATTTCGCTTATATATATATATATATATAAATAGATTAAATCTTTTATTTTTCCAACAAATCTCAAAATAGGTAATAAAGTCTTAGTGGGTCACGAAAGAGAATCATAAAGATAATCGAATCATGGTGGAAAAATTTTGGAAACATTGCCTTTTCGTAATGAATTTCTCCGATCAAATGCACTTTGAATTTTAATTTATTTTTTTAATTCATTGTTTTAATAACAGTAAAGAAATTTGATCATTCAATTTTATTTTGCAATGTTTTTTTGCCTATTTTGTTGTTTATTCAAATTAATGATTTAACTCCTTTTCCCCCTCACGAATATAGTTTATTTTAAATTGTGTGTTTTTAGGGTGGGACGGCTTCAAATGTTTTTTGAATTGTTTGATCTAACTGTTATAGTATTAAGTAATTGCATCTCGTAATTATAAAAGTTATTTTCTGCTGGCAGATAATCAACTGGTGTTTTTTTTTGGTACATAATGAGTAGTAAATAATTACTACTTTCGTCTGCTTAATTTAATCTGTGCGATTCGTTAATGTGATGTGGGCAAATCTTTATAGCTTTCCTTACTAGTATATTTTGTTCTTGAGCAGAATAAAATTTAATTATGTGCTATCCAAACTGCTCCATCTCTTATCTCGGAGATTAAACTCAATACAAGTTCTTCTCAGATAGAATCATTGTAATATTTATCGGGGATCGGGTAATAATTTGAAATGCTAAGAACATGGTATCCTCCGTTTACGACAGTTCTGATTCGACTTTATATATATATTTATATAGTCGATAAGAGGTGATTATATATATAATCGGATTTATATTTTTCCAACACTATTTTCACTCAAGCGAATGTAGAAAATGTGCAGAAAACAAAAATTCAATCTATGTATGTATAAATATTGTACCTTATGAGAAAAATGTACGTTGTACTTTGTTGAACTTTCTGTAAAATAAAAGTACTACCAGAAATTGTTGAATTTTTTGTGGTCGATTGTCGTACACATCGTAAGTCGAGGAAGAAGGTATATATTCTTTGAAGAGCAATTAATTTTTTCACGTGCCCTTAGAACAAATGTTCTGTATGTTTTTCTCAAAGTGTATAATAAAGGATATGCCGTTCTTATAGCAGTACCATATTTAAAGCTTCCAAAGCCGTTTTGATTTCCTCTTCAAACCCTAGACTACTTCATCTGTGTGTATTCAAAAAGGTGTATCGGAAAGGGCAAAAAATAATGAAGGTTTCTGTGAAACTACGTTTTTCCTCAAATTTTTAAAAATAATTTTTACGCCTATTTTAATGGTCCGCTTTTGAATTTTCCAGTCTTTAAAAAAAATCTCAAAAGGCAGGGAGATAATGTAGTTTCGCAGAAACTCAGTATTTCTTACGGATGCTCTTATTTGCATTCAAATAGATAAAATAGTCTCGATTTGAAAATGGAAGAAGAAATTCCAAAATATTACGAAATCAAAATGGCCGGCTCTGTTGGCGGTGACTTGGCGCGCGCCCATCTGGTTGATTGGGATTTTTTTTTTTTTTTTTTTTTATATATATATCTCATATAGTTCAATTATTCGATAAATAAATATATATTCGTTTTGTGTGTGAAATTCACATCAAAGATGATTTATAATGAAATAAGTTTCGTTTATTCATAATTTTTTTTTGTATAAAGGCCATTTATATAACGTTAAAAAGTAAGATTTTCGGTTTTGTTCGTATTTTGTATTGTATCCTCTCCATTCGATAAAATTGAGAGCTCAGACATTGATGGATTGTAATGAAAATCTGTACCCATCCCTACACAGGCTCGTCGAAGGTTTTCTTTTTTTTTTTTTCTTTTCCCAAAATTACAAATGCGTTCAGGTCTAATTCAAGACATTTCTTTTTTTAAAAAAATATTTCTAAACACTGATGTTTGGGCTATAAAACTTAATTTTTTCCTCCCATTTTACGCCAAGATTTCGTTGAAAAAGGGACTGGAAAGTACCCTAATCCTTCCATTCCAACACAGTCTCTCGCCCCTCCCAAAGCTGACGTCGTCCAAATGATTTTGACACCTCCAACAGTTTTGTCATCGTGGCTCAACGATGTGTCTGATGCACGAGCCATTCATCAATCTACCATTCCACCCCCGCCTTCAGAACGAACGCTTCAGCAACTGTCACCCCCAGACTTCATCTACCCTTTCTTGGTTGATGCTTAATCGTTTATTTATACGCTATACTCTGGTACTATTGTGATTGCTTCCCATCTCTTTGGGCACACAATACAACACGACATTCTTTTTTGTTGTTGTTGTTGAAATTTCTGATTTTCGTCAGGATTGGTAGAAATAGTTTTGCAAGGGAGAGCTGCTTATTTTTTTTTATAGTTTTTCGATGAAATGTCATTTATGTTTTGTTAATTTATTTATAGTTGTTATGTACTTAGATAGAGATGCTTTTAAATGAATAACTTTTGTTGCTTAAAAACAGAAGAAATTCCTGGATAATAAATAGGCTATATTGAAAACAAACACATACGCATTAAATATATTCATGCATTACTCGTGCTAAGTATTAAACTTAAGTCTAAAGCATCGTAATTATAATTTCAACTGTTTTCCAAACTGGCAAAATTCCAACTCCTCGTCCACTCAGAGACTTGACTTCTTCAGACAAGTACGTCCCTTTGATTCTGAGATACTTGAGTGATCTTTCTTTCCCACGGTGTTTACTATCTTTAGTAAATGCGGGTTACATGTCCGGGATATCACAATTATCCTTCTTCACTTTCGACCCCCCCCCCCTTTTTTTATCACCAATTGTTTTTTTTCCATTTTTTTCTAACATCTTATCCAATTACATTTTGTTTGGCGCAGCATAAGCACATCTGACTTTTGCGCCATGAAATTCTGTCCTCCTCATTTATTCCAACTCCCCGTTAAATTCTAAACTTTGCCTTTCATTTACCTGACAGGTACCCCCGTAGGAAAATACGTTATAGTAACTGTGGCACGTGCATTTGATGAGAAGAATTTATCTATGGATAATATCATAACTGCAACTATAATGTCAATAAGACTTGCGGTTTTACTGTGGGAGTGATTTTTATTGGATAGCATCGTTTTGGTTTCGTTTTGGAATAGCCTTAATTTTTTTTTTCCTGGCACATTTATTCCTCGTCGATGGCTAGTGATGATTGAATTTCAGAGGTATAATTAAACTACATTATATCAAATTATTGCAAAAATAAAATAAAATAAAGTTGTTTACTGGATTGTTAAAAAAAAATTAATTGTATTAGATAAATATGCGATTTTGGAATCCGGGGTTCTCGATTTATCTTCCTACACTCTAATGAGGATTTTTGTCTTTGATAAAAATGAGTACTGCGTCCCCAGAATACCGGAGCGACCTTTTCTTATTTTCGATTCTCTTCCTAGTGAACAAATTCTCATTGTTTTCTTTGTTCCAAAATTGCGTCTAAAATCACATATATTCATTCGTGGCATATAAATATGACGCGAATGAATGCCACATTATGGTTATCTATATGGTAAACTATCTGTTTTTCTTCGTTTGACCAAATATTGACCATGCTCCAATGTAACGGACCAACAAAATAACCTGCCAATCATTGTCACGTAGATATTGTAGTAGAATTAAGAATAGAAGCAGGTTGAATTAAGCACACATTGGATAAGTGGATAACGAGATTTATATGTTGACTATGAACAGCTACACACTTGGTTGAGAACGGGCCGCGGTAGCCTAGTAGTGAAGGTCGAGGACTAGCGGCCGGCAGTTTTCGTTCAGTCGCAAGTTCGATCCTTGGCTGCCGAAGACCCACCGTGTAGCCTGGGCTGATGCACGTTAAATCTGTTCGGGACCCAAAGTCCTGCCGTTGGCGTGGATGTTAGGAGAGGGGGGTGGCTGCCAGCTCAGGTGTCGTCCTCCGTGGTTCAAAATTACGAGGTCCGTCGCCAATAGCCCTCGTGTTGCTTCTAGTGCGACGTTAATAAAAACTAAACTTGGTTGAGAACACATGAGTTTATAATATATTTTACATGAGAAATTTCCAGAACTCTGCTCTAGAAACATAAAGAATATTCACGAAGGTTCTAGAAATCTTAGAAGAGAGAGATAACAATATTAAAACATTAGCGTGAATTGTCAATGTTGTTAACACTGGGTTTCGAACCCGGGAACTCTAGTTCCGTAGACGAACGTGTTTCTTCTGCGCCATCGGTGCTTGTACGCTTCCTTGCAATATTAATTCATTTAATCTATCTACAAGTATTCCGTTGTGTAATTAAAAAAAAAAACGTTCGTAAAATTCAACCTCATTTTCATTTACGAATCAATATTTGGTAAAATGTCGGTAAAAAATATTTAGTAAACGATAAATGAAAATCGGATTAATTGGGACCAGAGATAGTCCAGGATATCGAGAATCCTGGTTAATCGGATAATGGGAGGGGGGGGGGAATACAATAAAATGAAACACGCAAAAATAATCTTCATGTTATTCATACTCGATTAAACAAATCGAGTATGAATCGTATTTACAGAATATAAAGACGTTGTATTTGTGAACACAATACAAGTACGCTTTAAACTGTTTAGTTGTATTTTTTATTGAGACAATGTAGTCTTTTGTTTCTGTTTACTTTGCTCAGTTATTTGCAAATCCCCCCCCCCCCCATGACCCGTATGGTAACCGGAAATGACAGAATAGTCCCACTGTATCTCATGCATGTCGTAAGAGGCGACAAAAATGGGTACCCAACGTCTGGGGGTATAGCCGGGCACCTTGCCCCTGGGGATTATATCAGGGGACCTCAAGGACTTGCCTTCTTTAGTTAGGTACGGGCATCATGACCCAGAGGCACCCTGGTGATGTTTTTCTTTTCTATGGGGCTATTGTCTTTGGAAAACACGGGTAACGCGTCCCAGTAAACGCATAACGCGGATAAACACGGGGAACGCATAATTTTTTTATTTTGACACGTCAACCCGGAATTCATTCACTCCTGCACCGCGCGGGCCGACTTCCACACCACTTCACTGGGGTTTTGGAGGAGTGATGTTTTGAAAGAGCGTTCCGGATTTTGCCGGAGGCATCTGTCACGTGTTGTCCTCTCGGTAGTTAGGTAGGTAGGTAGGGGTGTTTTTCTCTCGATCGGGGTGACGTCCTCGCCACAGTTGTCCGAGAACATCACCGAAAGAGTTTTCCCGACCGGTTCATTCTTCCTTGAAATTTACATACATTATTCGATATCAGGTGTCGATTATGCACTTGACGGTGATTGAGAGTGCCTAGTGTGCCACTTTTGGTAAGCAGAACTGGCGCTGTGGGATGAACCAAACGCCCGGTTTAAGGCGGCAGAGATGCTCATGAGACCCCATAAAAGGTATTGGTTGCTCTAGACAGCCGGACGGTGGCCATAGAAGTCGGCATCCGCTAAAGAGTGTGTAACAACTCACCTGCCAAAGCAACTAGTCCTGAAAATGGTTGGCGCTCCAGCGTCGAGCCCATACCCGGCCGGCGCCGAAAAATCGAAATTAATTTACTAGCGATCCTTCTTTATTTTCGACCCTCCTTTTTTGTGAACAAATTTTTTTCCTCTTCCAATTTTTTTCACGCTTCTAGACCACAGTTACATCTTGTTTGGCGCAGTATGGCTACATCTGGCTCTTGCGCCAATAACCTTTACATTCATACACTCTCTCCCCCTTTCATACATTCATAACCGTTTGAAGATTTCAGAAAAGAAAATAATTTTTCAATATACGGGAAGGAAACACTCTTATGAAAATTTACTAATTGCTACTCAAAAATAAACACCGGTAAAAAATGAGTTTTTTGAACATGGGTTTCCTTTCAAACTTCACACTTTGCGTAACATAATTTTTTTAATACCTTAAATTTTAAGAACAAGAGGGAACGTCGAGTCAAACTGAATTCATTCAATAATCAGTTTTAATAATTTATTTTACTATTCAATGTTTATTAAACTTGTCAGTTAAAATAAATACGCTAAAAGTTTTTTTAGTTCAATTAAGCATTATGTTGATCAATTAAGCTACATATAATTAAAATTAAAGCCAACGATAAAATATGTAATTAAATTGAATATTTTAAGCTAAATGTAATTAAAATTAAAGTAAACGATAAATTATTAAATTCAATATTTTTCAGTCACATGTAATTAAAATTAAAGCAAACGATAAATTATTAAACGACGGATTTGACGAAGAGCTTGGCGTAAAATTTAATTCTTTAAATAATTAGTTTTAATCAATTAATATTTATTTATTATAGTTAAATTATCGTATTGTCATCCAAAACAATTGTGTTCAGAAAATTTCAGCTCAATTGAGCTCTTTAAATGTGAGATAAAAGCTTTTAAAGTTTTGACCCAGACACATTTACAATGTGAGTTAAAGAAAACCAATTAAAAATGTATTTTTTTACAGACCATTCCGTGTTTTATCCTTTTCTGAATTAAATGAATTCGACTTAAAAGAGGCTCTATACTATATTTGAAAGTTTATAAATTCAACATATTTTAATCCCCGAGAGACTGTTGTCCGATCTTCAAATCATCCCTCTAGCAAATCTTCCAGACAGGAATCTCATTTTTTTTTCTCCGAACAAACTGTCCCATAATTATTCCACAAGCGGGGGGCCCGCGCGTTTTTTTTTATCTCTATCTGTCCCGGAGTCCCTTTCTCCGATTCGTGGATATCGAACTCGCTATCTCATTCATCTCGGGCTGCGGACTCTTCAAGATAAACGATGGCGGATTGAACCATTTCCTTCAGGTGCATCGCGGGGGAAGAACCTTTTTATAAAACACTTTTTCCTGCATCTTTTTATCTCTCCAGATGCGTGGATTGATTTTTGCATCAACCCTACGGGAGGAAATCTGCTTGTCTGCTTACTAAATGGGTTTTTTCTTGAGGGTAGGTCTTTTGTTTTCTGTGGAGTGGGTCTCCCCTCCCTCCTCTATTACTTTTTGTTCTTTTTCGACTGTAGATATCGAGAGGTACTTTGTTTTAGAGAGGGAAGGATGGGAGTTCCGAGGAGTGAATTTTTACTGGAGGAAGTTGCCATTTCCGTTGCAAGGGGGAAATAGATTCCCCCTCTTCATAGAAATAATTTTTAACCGGAATATTTTTAATTACTATACTTGCCCTCCCCCTCCCAATAAGTTTTTGGTCTCATAGGCCACGATAGCTGAGTTGTCATGGTCACGAACTTCCGGCCGACATTCTTTCCCTCTATTTACGGGTTCGAATCTTGTTTCACACTAATCACCAGTCATGTAGTACGTTAAATCTGTCGGTACTTCGAGTGGTGTGGATGTTTGGTCAGTGGAATGCCTCTTCTCAGAAGTTATTCGCATGACCTGACCGCCCCTCAAATTGATGAATTCTGTTGCCAACAGCCTTTTGAATGATTAATTGTTTATTTATGTCGGACTTAACAACACGAGGCGACAGATCTCATAATTTTGAACTTCGGTCAAGTGACGAAGACGACACCTGAGCCTGCACCTCCTCCAAACTTCCACACATTCACACGAGAGAATTTAGAGCCTCGACAGATTTAACACCAGATTTAGACTGATGTTTGCATGTGCGATTTTAATGAATAATAATGGTTTTATAGCTTCTTCTCGTTATCTCTCTCCTCCTATTCTATAGCAGGGTTTTTTATACAGTTTCGTTCGATAGACCTTTCTCATTTCCCCCCCACGTATCTCAACTGTTCAGTAATGATTAATATAGGAATGTACACTAATAATAATAATAAAAAGAAGAGCATCCTTAAAAATGTTCTCAATTTTCATTGTAGATGAAGAAAATTTCTATCATTGTTTTAGACTCTCTGGCAGAAACTTTTGCTAAAATGACTGCCGCACCATCGGTATATACACTTACGTTGGTTTTCCATTCCAAAGAGTGTTTAATAACATAACTATATAAGGGTGCTAAAAATTTCATCACATGTTGTGTAAGAAAACAATTCTATACAATATAATAATTTCTTTTATTTCTTCCAATTTAAAATTAATATACCAAACATACCAAATTAATACGAGTTTTTTATAAATATCACATGATTCATCAATTTGTATTGCAAAAAATTTTGATCCCTTTCTCTTGTATTCCGCATTCTCTGATATTTTTTCAACTCTTCTTATGCTATCACTAGATAAGGGAATCGATTTGATTTTATCAGCAGTCGAGGTATAAACATTTCTAAGCAAACGTGTATAAAAGCGTTTTATTAAATTTTCTTCTGCCTTGAATAATTTTTTCGTTTTAGCTATCAGAAGTGCAACTAGGTATGAGCATTTCAGTAATGATTTATTCAGGACAAAGTTTGTAATCCTAATTTAAAACATTTTCATTTATAAAAACGGAAATGTCTTTGAAAATTAAGATATTAATTTCTCCCCTTATCTAAGCTTCCTGAATGCCTAAAATATATTCTCAATATGTCCACCTCCTTCTCTGTTAACTAATTTTGCTCTAATTTGTCTATGACAAATACAAGAACACGAATTTATCTACACGAATTTTTAAATATTCATTAAATGAATATGGAATATATTTGAATATAGATGTCCATCATCAACAAAAATGATAATTAAATATTCTTTTCTATTGTTGTTAATCAAATCATGAATCATCATTATAGGGGGGGGGATTAATCAATATTTTATTTAAAGATGGACTAAATGTTTAATTAAAATATTTTTTAAATGTAAAATATATAATTTATGAAAGCTTGAGGAGTTAATACTTCTTGTGATCTCATGTATAAGAACTAGATCTGATATTTAATTGATCGGTAATTACTTAGATACCTTAGTTTAGCGCCTATAGCTCTTCTAAATTATATGTTTTATATTTTAAAAATATTTTAGCCACCCTTGAGGGTATTGTTTCAGGTGGATCACTTTTGTCCTATCAGATCACTTTTCAATTTTTTATCGTTTGCTTCAATTTTAATTACATTTAGATTTAAATGTATTCAATTTAATAATTTACTGTTTGCTTTAATTTTAGTTAAATTTAACTTAAATATATTCAATTTAATAATTGACCGTTTGCTTTAATTTTATTATTGAAAAGTTCACTATTGTTCATTTCTCGATATTTCATCGTTTACTTTAATTCTTACATTTAATTGAGTAATTCAATAATAATTATAAAACAAAAAAGTTCGCCTTAGGCGGCTAAATATGTTCTTTACAAAACTTTGCACAGAACTTTTCATATTTATATTTTTAGGTTATATATATATATATATATATATATATATATATATTAACAAAAAGGCTTTATTTGAATTTTTTTTTGCTTAAATTTAATTCTGTTTATTTTTAAAATTTAAAGGGCTAAAAACTAATTACGTCAGCTATACGTGTGTGCAAAATTTCGTTTCATTTGGACATTAAGTACAACTCCCTTCCTTTCCGTCACTCTTATCAGATGATAGGAGAGGGTTTTAAAATTTGAATACAAATGTTAAACTGGATAGACATACATTTGAATATAGCAAGTTAAATAAAAATTTGTAAAAAAAGACGACAATATCTTGGAAATTTCTCTTTTAAGAAATTGTTTTTTAATACTTTAAATATAAACCGAAGTTGATGTAAAATGAAATTGTGCAAATGTATTGTTTATATTCTCAAAATTTTTTGTTCTTTAGAATTTAAATTAAGGAATTTTTTTTATAACGTTACAATGTTGATTAAAATATGAAAGATTACTATCTATTTTAAACTAGTAAATTATTTTTATCTAGTTGTTGAATTTGTCACATAAAAATTTTAAAGTAGGGTAATGGATTTAATATTGATTTAAATTAATTTTAAACTGTGAAGGCTGCAAATGAATTTATTACATCGGAAAGTACCTTTACAACAAAAAAAAAAAAAATGACTTTCACGTTATAATGTTATTGAAGTTTATTTTAAAATTATTTCTAACATGTAAATTTTATTTATTTGATGATGTAGGTTCTTTAATGACTGTAAAATTAATCTACTTTCTATTTTAAGTCATTTTACATTTCGGAGAAAATGCATTGAAGAATCTTCTCTGAAAAAAAAAAGATGTTTAATTGACTGAGAAGGTAGAATTTTGGTTTTTTACCATCTTTAGAGATAGATCAGTTAACATAAAATCAGAAAGCTGATAGGCCATTGGAAAGAAATGATTTTATATTGTTTAAGTCACAAAATTGGCTCCTTTGTTTTTGAATATTTCTAAATTTTGAACGCATGGAACAAAAGTATTCTTTTGAGAAGTAACTCTGCTATATACGATTCAAAGAAATAGTTTCAAATTACTGTCTAATCTTTTAAGCAACTTATGTTTTATATAAAAAAATAGTTACTAATCCGTAGAAAACTCTGGTCTTTTTTTTAAAAAAAAATCTATCTACTATGCTGAAAAGAGAAGATAAAATTAGGTAAAATACCGGGAAATAAATGAGAAGAAAAGTATATTCGTGACGGCTCTTAAGATGTTTGAGAATTTTTAATATGGTAACCATTGTAAAACATATATCAACTTTGATTTTTGAAGTGAGTGGATTCTTCGAAATAATCTCACCATGTATCATTTTTTTTTTCAACTTTGCTTTCTTCTGTGACTTAATCTAATAGAGGTATTAATTTTTTTAAAAAAAAAAAGATTGTGATAAAGAAAGTGGCCATATCTAGCTACCATTTTTGGTTTAGATTTGATTGACTGCCTTATTAAGGCCGCGGTAGCCTAGTGGTCATAGTTTCGGACTCGTGGCCGGCGGTTTTCGTTCAGTTGCGGGTTCGATCCTTGGCTGCTAAAGGACTATAACACAAGGACTATAACTGGGGCTGATGCACGTTAAATCTGTCGGGGTCCAAAGTCTTCCCGTTGGCGTTGTGTGGAGTTAGGAGGAGGGTGCTTGCTCAAGTGTCGTCCTCGTCACTTGACCGAGGTTCAAAATTACGAGGTCCGTCGCCAATAGTCCTTGTGTTGCTTCTAGGGCGACATTTACAAAAACTAAACTAAACTGCCAGGCTTATTAACATCGCTTTTGAAACAGCATGGGTATCGGTGACGGACCTGGTAATTTTGAGTTACGCTCAAGTGACAAATTCGAAAATCTAAGCTGGAACCCACTCTTATAACGTGGCCGCGGTAGCCCAGTGGTCATGGCATCGGATTCGTGGCCGGTGGTGTTCGTTCAGTCACGGGTTTGATCCTTGGCCGCTAAAGACCCGCCGTGTAGTTGGGGATGATGCACGTTAAATCTGTCGGGGCCCAGTCCTCCCGTTGGCGTTGTGTGGAGTTATGAGGGGGGTGCTAGTTCAGGTGTTGTTCTCGTCACTTGACTGAGGTTCAAAATTACGAGGTCCGTCTCCAATAGCTCTCGTGTTGCTTCTAGTACGACGTAAAAAAAAACTAAAACCCACTCTCATAACTTCCACACAACGCAGTGAACAAGGTAGTCTAGTGGTCATGGTCGCGTACTCGCTGCCGGTGGTTTTGGTCGAATAGCGGATTCGAGCCTATGATGCCACTAAAGACCCGAAGTGTATCCGGGGCAAATGCACTTTAAATCTGTCGAGGCCCAAAATCCTCCCGTTAGCCTGATGTGGAAGTTAGGAGAGTGAGGTACCAGCTCAGGTGTCTTGACTTGACCGAGATTCAAAATTATGAGGTCCGTTGCCAATAGCCCTCGTGTTGTTTCTAATGCAATTTTAATTAAACCAACCAAACCCACATAACACAAACATGAAGACTTTTAGCCCAACAACTTTAATGTGCATCAGCTCGTTACATAACAGGTATTTTGTGGAATCAGGACTTCAACACGCGGCTCGTCTGAAACATCGATGGTCACGCTCTTGACCTTGAGCAGTCCACTTTCGCGCTAGATTATGTTTGAAAAACAACTTGTGAGATTTGTAGCCGATGTGCACCATCGCGAATAGCTTCCAGTTCGGGAAACAGTATGCAATTTTTGTTTATATAAATAAGTAATACAATTAAAGTGATATATTTTACTATATCAATGTTATTTTGTAAAAAATATTTTTGATAAACAATAAATGCTGAGTGCAGAGGGGTTTATTTTCCCGAGAGGAGGGGGATAGTTTGAGTTTTGAGGTAGTTTTCCGAGGGTCTCTAAACCCTTCTGTGTGAACTTGGTCCTTTTTGGCAATGTGCCAATAGCCTTCGTGTTTTATCGAAATGCAATGTTAATAAACAGTCACTTGGTTACTTATTAACGTCTTTTATTAGCGTTAATTTAAAACGTTTATTAACTTTCTTAATCCAAATAAGTTTGAAACTTTCTTAACACTTTGAAGCCGGGAGACATGAATACCCGTCTTTAATGTAACAAATATTGGTGACGGACGACGAAAATTCACGTTATTTTTAAATATTTACAAAAATATATCCGGGTATTCGGGCTGTATACATTTCATTGCATAGTGTCTTGAATGTGTTATGTAAAATTAAATCAATCTGAAAAGGGTCTTAACAAAATGCTTATGGTGTCTGACACATTTACTATCGAGGAGAAAATTGAGATATCCATCAAAATGTATAAAGTTAATTACAATGTATCATTCCATATTTTTTGTTAGAAAAAGGTAGTAAGTTTGTATCTGCAGACGAATCATAACAAAATACTTTCTAGATTAGGGATTGCCATAAGGGAAAATCGCAAATAATAAAAAATATGCCTCGCGAAGAATGTTTCTCGCAAAAATAACTCTCTTCATCCATCTCATCAGACTATCTATCATCCCGACACTGCAGCAAATAAAAAAAATGGCAGCACCTCTGGCGCATAGATGGCTTACTGGAATCTTGAGTTAACTGCTTCTCTTGGCTGCAGGCTCCTTTCTTGTCTGCCGGCTTATCCAACCCGATCCGATTAGAGGACGAGAATCAATCAAGATAAAGATTGACATAAGATGGCGATAAGACCTTGTCTGGAACGGCTGCTACTAGAAGCATTGTTGCGATTTTTCGAAATTAATTTTTCCCCTTCGGGTTATGATATGCGCAAGTAACGGAATCTTTATTTGTAATGCATAGATTGTGTAATGAAGTGGAATCCTGTACAGCGCTGTGACATCCATCCTTCATTATTTAATTCCATCATCGTCTTTCAGTGTAATTAAATACCAGTAATTACTAGACTTCAATTGAAGATACGTTAGAGCAAGACAAAGTACTATATTAATCTCTAAAAAAAATAAGTAAGGTTGTTCTCTCGAATCCCTCTAAAATCGGTCAATCCTAGATTATGATCTAATAATAAAGTCTTAGCTTACCTTTTCACTCGTTTTGATTCCAACACTTTTAACTGGGAGTCTCATCAACATAAAATATTAATTACAATGCTTCAATTCTATTTGCCAATATCTATCACCCTGTTGTTCGCCTCTATTCCTGTTTTCTTTCAATTCTATTTCGCTTATGACCTTTGTGGTGACTGAATAGTCCCACTGCAGCTCATGCATGTCGTAAGAGGCGACTAAAACGGATATCCAGTATCTGGGGATATAGTCGGGCACCCTGCTCCTAAAGATTATATCAGGGGACCACAGAGACTTGCCTTCTTTTGGTAGGTACGAGCATCATGACCCTGAGGCGCCCTTTTTCTTTTCCATGAGGTTTACTGTCTTTGGTAAACACGAATGACGCTCCCCCGGAATACCCTAGCGATTCTTCTCTATTTTCGACCCTTCTTCTTGTCAACCAATTTTTATCTTTTTCCAATTTTTTTTCACACGTCTAGACTAAAGTTACATCTTGTTTGGTGCAGTATAGCCACATCTGGCTCTTGCGCCAAGAAACTTCGCTTATATATCACTAATTCAATCATTTCATTTCTTATGTTCATGTAATTTACCTAATCATGTTTCATTTTGGTTGGGAAAAAAAATTAATAATTTTATGCAATGCAAATTGCCCAAAAGTCATCGAATTCATTGAAGAAAAATTCTTAGCGAGAATTCCTGCCATGCAACGGAAATATTGCTTCTAGTATTCACATAGCATTAAACACAATGGCGTATTAGCTATAAGATAAATTGGTACTTTTCCGTTTCACCGGCGCAAGTGATAAAGTCGCCAAAATGATACAACCGTCGCCAAACAGAATATGTGTATACTATGCGTTGTCCCCAATAAAATCTGCTTGGTGAGATTTACGCCGGTGAAATGGAAAAGTACCGATAATTTTATCATTTTCACTTAATTTTTGATTTTTTTTTCGTACAGAAAAGTAAATGTATAACTGTTAATATATGAGAAGGTAGTATATGTTTAAGATAAATAATTTTTACAGTAAAATAATAATATGCAGGTTTACTTGTATGAGAGAAAAATATTTTTATTCCACTTTTTAAATTAAAATAAAAAAAAAAAAAAACATCAGGTTTCCGTCTACGGGCCATTTTGATTTCGCGATCGTAATGTTAATCCTATGGAATTTTTAATCCCCCATCCCCCAAATCTCAACTGTTTTGTCTGAGAAGTGATATAAAATTCGTGTACACATTCAGAATTGGAACGACATATTTTCTATGCATGTATATGAACATATAAAGGTAAATAAAGATTTGTAAAAAGAATATTTATTAATAACGCTTAAAAATAAACTATCGAGAAATGAAACATTAATTAAACAGAACAAACCTAACAAATACACAGGGATTATATTTTCCTTCCATACCGCACAGCTTGCCGAGAAGGCATCTAAAATTTGCCAGGAAGAACGTAACTTGGAACTAAACTAAACCACTGGCGCTCGATTAAATAGCGATTTACTAAGCAAAACGCATGTACACGCATATCTTTCCCTAGGAAACACGCATATTTCCCTATTTAGGGAAAAAAGCTACTTAGGCAGCACGTGCAGGTGAATAATTATCTCCAGAGTAAAAACTTTCCAGGGACTTCCAGCTCGAAAATTCCAGCTCGAACTGATTCTAGGATTCGAGGAGCAGTCGCCTCGTTGAACGCGAGTCATTTACATAAATAATGCGCATAGCAAATGCCCCCCGTGTGGCTACCTTTTTGAGCTCGAGAGTAAACAGTAAAACACTCGCGCAGTTTCTCTTTCTTATTGTTCTTTCCTGGAATGATAAACACACACACTTGCTGCGAGTTACAATGAAACTGAAAGGATATTTTGTATTTGTTTTCTCGGGCGTGTTGCTTTATTGAAAACGAAATGACAAAGTATCTTTTTCGGCTGTTAAGTTTAAAGTCATGAGTTTTAAAAGATAGATTCATTGTCGTGAGTTTTCCGATGTCATTTGTAAAAATGTGTGAGATAGTGTAATGTAGCTTTAAGAATTAAATCTCTTGGTTTTCACGAGTTTCGAGGATATGTTTTGAAAAGGCTGGACTCTCATTTTATTGTAAGTAATATCTACATATCAATACATGGCTTAATGGTGACTTGTACATTTATAGTTTTATTGTATGGAGATTAAAAGAGATTCAATGTATTAAACTAAATTTCTTGTGTAAGGTTTCTAAATTGCTGAGGATTAATTGCCCGACTTCTGATGTTGTGATCGCATCGATAAAATTGATATATATATTGTTTGTCCAATAAGTATTGGTGCTGAAAGCATGAAAGGAAATTTATTGAAGATATATACAGTGAGTTGATGGTTTTCAAAATGCTTTCTGCTGCTCCGCTGCCAGCTTTTTTTCCAGTCATCATACGTAACCCCCGGGAGTCAGCAACCTTGAGATGTTCAGATACCTTTTCAACGCCACTTGAAACGTCCCGAAATGATATTCCTTTCAGGAATTTTCTTCAGTTCGAGGTAACAAAAAGATATTCGCCAGAATCAGATTTAACTGTAGGGTGATTTGAGTAGTATTACGATGTTGTGTTTGGCCAGTACCTCCCTCAGATCAGTGACGATCACTATATCCCTTATACCTTGATGGAGCATCCAAGGTTGAAAATCATTGGCCACAATTGAATGCGCAGTGAATTTCGATAATTTCATCTCATTTAACCGGTGATCGCAGTGAAAGATCGCAAATTTTGGTCAATTGTTCATAGGTTTGAATCTATGTCCAGCACTTCATTGCTATCACTGAGTTTTTTGTGCCACTCAAAAACACGGTTTCCGAAAAGAGCTCCATCTTTGCAATCCTTATGGGTAATATCAAAATTCTGTGACGCAAGACACTAAACATATTTTAATTTAGGCGAGATTTACTCTCTCCAACAGGTTCGGATACAATTTATTCGGTTTTCTCAGTTTACCTCACATCCCTTGCCACCCTTCGCACTCTTAGAGATCTCCTTCCATCCTTTCCTATCAACATCAGTCCGATACTTGGAAATTGTAAAATAACATTAGGTGTTGATATGCAGATTGTATTATAGTGTGTGGTGACTTAAGATATTCTGTAAGATTTATGAATTTTTATGATCGTCATTTACACGATTTGAACCGTTCGATTTGGTGAAAGTGATAATGTGATGCGCGAAACACTATTGTGGAATATCATAGCCAAGACCCTTGTTTCTGAGATATATATCTTTTCATATTGTTAGTAGAGTTAAGATTTTTATGTGTGCCTAATAATATGTATAATCATTCGTATATTCTACTAAAAGTAGTATTATTTTTAAATCTCTATAGCTACTCATATTCCCTATATTATTTTTAGCATCTATGTTCAAATCTTTCAAATGTACATAAATATTTTTACTCATCCATTAAAGTTCAAATACATTTTTTTTTAAACTTGTAGTGGATGATACTTGATTTAATACATTTTTTCAAATAATTAATCTGTGGAGCAATGCAATTTAGCCAACCACTTGCGATTTCAAAATGCCAAACTTGGCGACTTTTGGCTGAACGTTAAGTCCCGAAGCTTGAACCAGGAGCCACATTGAGCAGAATACCGCCAAATAAGTCATGTCGCCTACCAGTTGGTAAACTGCATTACTCCATCCATTAATTTACGGATGAATTAAGAAACAAGCTATTGCTTCTGTATTCATTTGGCCTGTGTGAGCATGGTGAAACGTCGGCGTAGAATCTTCACCTTCGGATCAAGATCATCGAAGCATAAATTTTTCCCTCTTCTATAAGATATTTAACAGGAATATAAATCTATATAAGCGAAATACTCATTGACTCATCTCATGATATCTCTAAAACTATACAACAACATTGACTTGGAAATTTGTATAGTTACTCATTTTGATGTAGACGCTCAAGAACGGATTTTACGAGATTTTATCCAAATGCATTTTCAACCCATTCTTTTATCAATTAACATTTGTCTTATGATAAGTCAAACCAAAAATTGACACGATGCATTAAACGGAATATATTATTATATGTATTAGCGGTGCATTGCTACAATTAGTTATACTGGGATTTAGGTGTTGAAATGGAAATAATTTTAATAATAGAGGGCCGATGGTGGATTGGCAAGGCGGGATTTTGAAATCTAAAATTTCGACTCTTACGAGAGCGCACACCGACACTACAGATCTGCTGAATAGGAGTGGTGCTTGTGGGTTTCATCATATATAGTAAAGGTTGCCCGAAATCCTGACATTTAGATTTATCACAAATATCTTTCCACCATACGTTTAGTTTACTAGACCTGGCATTTGGTAAAATAACAATATGGTAACCTTAGCTGATTTCTGTCCTTTGTAAGCAAACGATACATTTTGCATTGTTAGGAATCCTAAATGCAAGTTTCACCAATATTATAATGCACTTATATAATGATTGTATTACATTTTGAAATCTTAAACTCTATCTTCATAATTGTAGTTGGCGTTTAAATGTTAGTAATAAAGGTATGTTATTCTATCATTGATAAAAAAATAAATAGCTGTCAGTATTTATTTCTTGATGTATGTAAATCCAGTAGAACCCAACCTGTAACAATATTATGCTAACGTTTGTTTCTAGTATTTTAAGGCAATTTTATTTCTGGTTTCCGAAATAATTTTGATTTTTAAATACTGGATATTCAACGTTTTCAGAATACAGAATTATTTTTAATGCTATGATTTTTAGAGCTATTCTGTGTATCTTGCAGTTCTGAATGCCTGTAGTAAGTACTCTGAAATAAGGATAATGAATACGTAGTGACTTTCTAAAACTTTTTACTTATACTTATTTTGTTAGATTTTTTGTTGAATCTTTTAACTTTGATATTTAAAAATTAATTTAATATATTTTTAACCTAGATATTTTCACGTTGTCAGGTTATACAATTGATTTTTCATATTTACTTCTCAGTTATATTTTAATAATGGATTTAAATATATTTGGATAGATGGAATACCTACTCCTTTCAAAGTTTTAGCAATTGGCAAAGGAACATTTTTTCATCTCTTTTTGTCTGCGTTTTGGTAATATGATGGCGTATAAAATGAGAACATTGTTTTCACTGTTTAACAACTGATCGATTTAAATGCTGCTTGTTCATCTCGGCGCCTCTTATAATACTTTATGATTTATAGCGAAATGTAACAAACAGTATGACCTGTTGCAAATGGTATGGCGGCGACAGAGCTATATTCCTCATCATCAGTTAGTATCAAGGCCCTGGGTCTCCAGGTTAGACACTTAATCGGGAAATTACATTCGGAGATACGTATTACGGGAACTGTCATGTGTGATACATTTATATTTAAATAGTTGGTCTTGTACACAAAAGAACAGTTAATCTGGCTATGATGGTGTGGAAACAAAATGAGGAAAAATGGTCATCTTTAGTGCTTCAGCCTCAAGAAAATGTGTCTGTATTAGTTTGAAAAGGCCAAATCAATATCTAACATTGATTTTCAAAGTTGAATGAATCAATTTAAGATGTACATCTCTAACCAATAAAGGTAAAAAAGAAAAAAGATTACAGTGAATTCAATTAGATATAAAGACAAGGTTGCTACAAAATTTACTCAAAGTCATTCTGAAGTACCTGAGGAATGCTTTCAGCAAAATACTCTAAGCCATCGACAAACATATAGAGCAGCTGTAAGAAATATTTTCTAATAACCCCATGGATCAGGACGCTGTAATTAATACAAATGGCAAAAAGATCAAAGTTAAATTTAAAGCGCCATGGACTTCCAAAGAATTTATAGTTTTAAATGAAATTTGCCATTGACTATTCAGAAATAGTAAAATTGGCCAGTATCGGAAAACGTTGCCTGTTCAGGGTGCCGTGCTTTAAAATGGATAAGAACCTCCAGGAATGGCCTTGCAGTGGTGGTCAGGTCAACTTCCTGCTATTAGATCTACCTAGTTCCTTTGCAGTCTTCTGTAGCCGCCAGGTCCTTTTCAGGCATTTTCTTTCCCACAATTCATGCAAAGTATAATGGATGTTTTCAGATGACACGTCTATTTCAGACAAAAGAAGGTGAGGAAGAAATTTGCAACATTTGGGAAGTCACAGGCAGGTGTGCCTGCAAGATGGGTAGCCTTGGCTGAGCCTCCTCAACAACCTTCTTTTCTTCAGCTTTACTTTCTCTGTGACTGATGAACGTGAAAAACACATTCATTGTGTTATTTCCCAGGTGTTAAGCCAGAATTAGCCAATTACAAAGGCGCTGGAACATAACCAGGTATTCACGATTTAAAGCTGCTGTTGGTTCAGTTCCTAAAGACAAAGGTTCAGGTTATAATTAATGATAAAACCATCTGGAGAACCTGAGTCGTTCAGCCTCCCATTTTCTTATTTTATGTATAGGTTCCAAAATATAATATTCGTCTGTAACGAAGAGGGCGGGTATCAGCTAGTTAGGAATAAATACCGTCTGACAAGCGCATCTCTAGAAAAATTTCTTTTGCCACTTAATATTGTGATTCTGTCATAGTATATGCATATTTATATTAGTGTAATTATTTAATAAAAGTAATAGTAAAATTTTTGTTGGCCTAGAAAAATAGACTTAATTTTTATATTACTTGTTTGTTGTTTGTTAAAAGGGTTGTTCTTCCGTTCTATTCAGTTGTTCTGGTGGTACGAATGACATTATTTGTTAGAAAGCAGTTCTAGTGTACGGAAGTGTGTGACGCTTTGAATCAAGTACTTTAATATTTTCTTTTATTTTCTTAGTATATGCCTGCTGTGGGTCCAGTTCTTTGATGATTTTGGATGGAAAGTCTTCTCTTTCTGTCTGCACAATTTGTCTGCCTTTTCTTGTCAATGTATCTTACTACCGGCCTTGACGACTTATAATTTCTAATATTAGACAATCAAATTAAAAAGTCAGGAAAATCTTTTTCCCTCCCTTGAAACATTTATAAAATATAAGCAATACTTCTGAAATAAGATAAAATTTCTCATTTTGATTAGTTTTGTGGGGTAAGAGCGCAGCAGAAGGATGTAATCACCTTTGTTCTTTTCCATATGATTGTCAGACAGACGAAGCCAGTTTGCTGGCGGTGTTTGATAGTTCAATAGTAAATTTTGCCTCAGTAGCCGAAGATGTGTTAATGATCTTGTGGTGTAATCATTTCCATCCTTATATTCGTGCACTGATTCCTCTAAACACTGCTTGGAGGTAGGGTACCAGTTCAATTGTTGTCATCATCTTAACCGGGAAACAAAATTACAAGTCCTTCTGGCTGGTCCTTGTGTTCTTCTAGGTGACAGATTTTTATCATATAATCAATTAAGTCACTGAACCTGTCTGAAGGGTGTGCTATTACATACCTCTCAAATTTGGAGACACCTCCCATCAGAACTATTGGTGAAAGAAAGGGTGATGAAGTTATAATTGAAATGAAAGGAAAGGTGTGGCAAAAGATAAGAGTAACAATGTACACTTTATAGTGTTTGCAGAGCAATGCTGGGCTCTTCCCTAGGGAACTCCAAACCTTAGGCAGCCTCTTTCCCCGGCTGCCTGACCCTACTGATTGAGTGGGGAGGTGGGAGAAAACATAAATTCGTTAGATGGGAAGCTTTAAATGTGCAGGACTCTTCTCAGAGTTGGAATGGCATGAGAATGGATGCCAATGAATATTGACCATCAGCTGGCCGTGGCTCTAGTTTCAGTGTGTATTAGCTGTGCTGAAATTGCTTTCCCGGGTTTCGGGATCACTGATCTGGAAAAATGTGCTGGAAAAATTCTGAGGTGGAACTCAATTACATAAAATCATAAGAATTAATCATTAAAGTGAAAATTTAAGACGACTGTGCATTAAAGTTAAAATTTTCTTCGAAAATTACACGAATGAAAGTTTTAACGTTTTATGTATTTCACTTGGTGTGTCTGTCTCTCTGTGTTGTATATCAGTGTGATATTAAATTTTCGATCGTTAATTTAACCAACTAAATCAGTAGATCTCTGAAATTTGGAAATCGTTCTTACTCACCTAACAATACAGTATTTGAACATTTGACAAGTTTTAAGTAATATTTCAATATTTTTCATCTGCAGTTTAGCTTAACCATAGCGTGATTTCAAAAATATCAAACTTGATTTTTATTTAATAGAAATCAGAGACGTAATTTTGCAAGCTCCATAAAATAATTTTATTAATAAACTTTACCATATAAAAACGTTTTATCTGGAATTACTGAATAAACAGTGACACACACGGTATAAAAGAGTTGAAAGCAACCATACTTAATGTTTTTATTTTATGGAAATGGGTGTAATTTACTGACTGAATTGGAAAATCAGATTGTGTGAGCCTTCAGTACAATGGGTTGAAGGGGAGGACTTATACGGTGTGGGGAGAATAAAACAATGGAAAGCACCCAATACAAGCATAAATCGCAGATCACTTTCTGATCCAGATTTTCAGAAACATAATGAAAAGCAATGAAAATTTTATTCAAATAAATATTTTGAAATCTCGAGCAACATCTCTACACCTAACATGGCTAGCATCAATTTGATGTTAAACAGAAGAAGAATTTTAAGCATTCACGTATCTTCGTATAAAATGAAGTTAAAACAACTGATTTTACTGAATTCATTCTACATAATGTATTGAATAGTACCTGTAACCGTATAAAATAAGCATGTTATATGTTCTTTTGATCTGCGGAAAGTATTCGTGCTCCATAGAAATCGCCTGTGATAATATACTCAAGATAAGACCCACATCAATATTATTTTCAGAGAACTTTGATAAGTAGTTAATAAACAAGTGTTCAGAACACTCAGAGGATGAAATTCTTGATATTTATTTAGCTAAAAGAATATTATAACACGTAGTTCTGTAACCTTTGTTTATCCCAAAAATCAAGCATTCAATACATGCGTTTACCATTAATTAAACAACTTATTGATCATTCTTTTTATTCACTACTTCTTCGAAAATTTCTTAGAAAACCAATAACAAAACTAAATCTGCACCAAGATCTTCAAGTGCTCTATAACAATTTGATGTAAAACGTCACTACTCATATATATTCCTCTATAAAACCGCATATTTCACTCTTTAGAAATGCAGATTTAACACGTGCAGGTGAACTCTAATTATCTCCTGAGCAAAAGCTTTGCAGGACTTCAGAGATAGTTGAAGAAATCTTCCTCCAAGTGATGATTCAATTCATGGAGGGAGTCGAACACTATGTCATTTACATAAATAATGCATATGAAATTTCAAAATTTGCCATCTTTTAAGCAGGTAAACAATAAAGCTCTTGGTATCTCTTTCTTATTGTTCTTTGGTTGAACATCCATTGCAAGGATGGAAGGAAAGGCTGCTTTTGTATCTATTTTCAGGGTGTTATTTTATTCAAAGTAAAACAGGATAGTCTCTTGATCCTTTGAGATAGCAGTATGAGATAGAAAGTCGTCAGTTTAAGCTCTCAAATGCATCCAAACTCATCAATGGTGTTTCTAGATCCATTGAGACAAATAGAAAAATTCATGCGAGACATTTCATTGTGCTCAGTTATAAATTGTATTTTACTGGATTTGTGTGGAGTTGACTGTAATTTTTGCTATGTGGTACAAACTTTTTGAAAAATATGATTCATTTCTGGAAAGCAGTAGTTGATATTCATGTCATCTGATTATAAACAAAAATACGAACTCGCTAATTAACTAGTGGTCTCCTCCATCGGCAAAATATCTTTTGTTTACGTGTCTTTAACCATTTCACTTTGTAATGCCAATTAAAGAGCAACAGAATTGTTGAAAGCATTAAAATAGACAAATTGATCTTCATCAATTTGCTGCGCAAAATACAAAATTCATTTCAAGTTAAGGAGCTTGTATTCTGGAAAGATGGTGGTGGGAAAAATACTTCCAAAAATCTGGCTTGAATGAAAGTTAGATAGTCGTTTAATATTGCAGGAATCTATCTAAACACCAGAACAAAACCATCTTAAATTCATTGTATATAATGATTATGTTTGTTTCGTATTTTCTTAAATATTTATAGAATGACTTCTCCTTTCGACATTCACCCTCATTCAGCATTCAATTGTTCATTTCTTTATAACTTATATAACATATATTGAAGGGGACCATTGTTCGCTTATAATTCGAGGAAGACCAAGACATTTTGACCTGTTACAGATATATTTATATTCCACTTTACGCTTTTCCAGTTTTTGATCGATTATGTTTTCTCTTTGCTTTTATTAACCATCATATTATTCAGTGTTTAATTACTTGTTTAATTTAGTGATAAATTTTAAGGAACCTTCCACTTATAGTATCGTCAATTTTTCTATAGGCATTGATTTTACTATTACTCTACAGTAGCTACTATAATGTTCAATAATGTAGCATATTTTACTTACCTTTCCTTCTTAATTTCTTATTTATAAATCTCTATTTACGGTGTCTTTTAAATTATTGAATTTATTCAGTTACGCTTTTGTATGTTTATTTCTATTTTATTACATCATTGTTTTTATGTTATTTATTTATAATATGTCTACTTCTTTCTCTGCTCTGCACATTATCTTAGTCTTTGATTTTATCGTATTGTAATTTTGTTTGCTTATTCGCATCTATGTTATAAGGATTTTCTTTTGGCATTACTAGTTCATCTTTTCAAGGACTTAATTTGTTTTTGTTGATGTTTCTGAATTGCGTATTGGTTTTATAATAATTTTTATACAATGATGTTGATGGAACAGTTGGCCAATTGCGGAATAAATCAGCATTCAACAGTCTGTATCTTCATTAAAACATTATTCATTATATTCCATTTTCTCTCAGTACATTTTCAATGCTTCTTCTTTCCTGATATTTGATATTTTCATATTGATTATTTTCTTTTATTTACTTGTTTTGGGAAAATTATCAATAACATATATGTTTTTCTTTCATAGTTAAACCTTTGAGTTTTTAAATTCCCTTTTCGATATTTGCGTGTTTTGTTATAAGGTTTGGTAGCATACGTTATTTACTCTTTCAGTATAGGTACTGATTTCTTCTGTAATACTTCCTAACATGCTTGATGTTTATTTGCCTTGCAATTTCATATATATGGATTTTAATATGAACTTTGATGGATGGTTTTAATGAAGGAAATTTAACAGGCTGTAATTGGAAAGTTTTAGGAAGATTAAATAATATGATTTAAATTTTTAAATTTTTAAATAGCAATACGTAACTT
>BMAW01118961.1:172861-189081 GCA_019974015.1 Nephila pilipes
TGCCACTTAATATTGTGATTCTGTCATAAGTATATGCATATTTATATTAATTGTAATTATTTAATAAAAAGTAACTAAAATAAAAATTTTTTTTGTTGGCCTAAGAAAAAATAGACTTAATTTTTTTTATATTACTTGTTTTGTTTGTTTGTTAAAAAGGGTTGTTTCTTCCCGTTCCTATTCAGTTACATTCTGGTAAGTGCAGTCCGAATGACATTTATTTGTTAGAAAATAGTTCGTGTACGGAAATTAATGTGACGCTTTTGAATCCAAACGCTTTAAATATTTTTCTCTTTTATTTTTTTCTTAGTATAGCACAACTGTGGGTCAGTTCTTTGATGATTTTGGATGGAAAGTGTTCTCTTTCTGTCTGCACAATTTTGTCTGTACCTTTTTCTTGTCAATGTATCTTACTACCGGCACTTGACGATATTATAATTTCTAATATTAGGTTAATCAAATTAAAAAAAAAGTCAGGAAAAATCTTTTTCCTCCCTTGAAGCATTTATTAAAATATAAGCAATGCTTCACGAAATAAATTAAAATTTCTCATTTTGATTAGTTTTTGTGGGGTAGAGCGCAACGAAGGATGTAATCTTATTTTGTTCTTTTCCATATGATTGTGTTTTGAATGAACGAAGCCGTTGCTAGCGATTGTTTGATAGTTCAATAGTAAATTTTGCCTCAGTAGCCGAAAGGTCATGTTAATGATCTTGTGGTCGTCGATGTTTCCATCCTTATATTCGTGCACTGATTCCTCTAAACACCTTGGAGAGTAGGGTACCAGTTCAGGTGTTGTCCTCGTCACTTAACCGAGGCTCAAAATTACTTGGTCCGCTGCCAATGGTCCTTGTGTTTCTTCTAAGAGTGACGATTTTTTTTTTTTTTTTTTTTTTATCATATAATCAATTAGTCCACTGCAGACCTGTCGTTAGAAGGTGTGTAATATTACACTGTACCTCTCCCAAATTTGGGAGACACCTCCACGTCAGAACTATTGAGTGAAAAGAAAATTGATGAAGTTACATAATTAAAATGAAAGGAAAGGTGTAGCTGTGTAAAAAGATAAAGAGTAACAATGTACACTTTATAGTGTTTAGAGCAATACCGGGCTCTTCCCCCCTGGGAACTCCAAATAGGCAGCCTCTTTCCCCGGCTGCCCTGACCCTACTGATTGAGTGCAGGGGGAGGTGGGAAAAGCATGGGGCCCGTCGTTAGATGGGAAGATATATTTTAAATGTTACGGGACTCTTCCTCAAGTTGGAATGGCATGGAGAAGAATGGATGCCAGCTCAGATGTCGACCACGTCAACTGGCCGTGGCTCCTAGTTTCAGTGTGTATTAGCTGTTGCTGAAATTGCTTTCCCGGGGTTTCAGGTTTTTATCACTGATCTGGAAAAAATGTGCTGGAAAAAAATTCTGAGGTGGAACTCAATTACACTTGCCAAAAATCATAAAAAATTAAATCATTAAAAATTAAAAGGAAAATTTTAAAATTAAGACGAGCTGTGCATTAAAGTTAAGAATTTTCTTCGAAAATTACACGAATGAAAGAAGTTTTATTACAACGTTTTTATGTATTTCACTTGGTGTGTGTCTGTCTCTCTCTGTGTGTATATCAGTGTGTCATTAAATTTTCGATCGTTAATTTAACCAACTTCTCATCAAGCTAGATCTCTGAAATTTTGGAAATCGTTCTTACTCACCTAACAATACAGTATTTAGACATTTGCGACAAGTTTTAAGTAATATTTCAATATTTTTCTAATATTGCAGTTTAGCCCAACCACTTAGCGTGATTTCAAAAAATGTCAAACTTGGCGATTTTTTTGGCTGAACGTTAAGTACGCGAAGTGAATCAGGGCAGCCAAATTTTGCAAAATACCGCCAAATAATTTTTGTTAATAAACTTTGCCACCATATAAAAACGTTGGTTTTTATCTGGAATTATTTTTCAGATAAGTAACAGTGACACACACACACACGGTACTTTAAAAAGGAGTTGAAAACAGCCAGCATACTTAATGTTTTTATTTTTATGGAAATGGGTGGCGAATTTACTGACTGAATTGGAAAAAAATCAGATTATTGTAGGCAGCTATTACAATGGAGGTTGAGAGGGGGTGGACTTACGGTGTGGGGGGAGAGATAAACAATGGAAAGCACCCAATACAAGCATATAAAATCGCAAGATCACTTTCACGATTTCCAGATTTTCAGAAACATAATGAAAAAAGCCAATGAAAATTTTTATTCAAATAAATATTTTGAAATCTCAGGCAACATCTCTACCTAACATAGTATCCAATTTGATGTTAAACAGAAGAGAAGAATTGCTAAGCATTCGTATCTTCAGCAAAATGGTTAAAAACCTTTGATTTTACCCAAATTCATTCTACATAATAATGTATTGAATAGTACCTGTAACCGTATAAAATATTTGTTATATGTTCTTTTGATCTGCGGAAAATTCGTGCTCCATAGAAATCGCCTGTGAAATATACTCAAGATAGACCCACATCGTAATATTATTTTCAGAGAACTTTTTGATAATGCAGTAGTTAATAAACAAGTGTTCAGAACACTCAGAGGATGAAATTCTTTGATATTTATTTAGCTAAAAGAATATTATAACGTAGTTGTAGCCTTTGTTGCTCTTTATCCCAAAAATCAAGCATTCAATACATCACGTTTTACCATTAATTAAACAACTTATTGATCATTCTTTTTTTTATTCCTGCTTCCGAAAAATTTCTTAGAAAAGTGTAACGAACCAAAACTAAATCGCAGATCTTCAATTATATAACAATTTACGATGTAAAACGTCACTACTCATATATATTCCTCTATAAGAAACACGCATATTTCACTCTTTGAGGGGAAAATGCAGATTTTACAGCACGTGCAGGTGAATAATTATCTCCTGAGCAAAAACTTTACCCGGGACTTCAAAGAGAAGATAGTTGAAAATATTTCCTCCAAGTGATAGTTAGATTCATGGAGGAGTCGAACGCGAGTCATTTACATAAATAATGCGCATAGCAAATTTCCCGAGAGTTGCCATCTTTTTAAGCATGAGAGTAAACAATAAAGCTCTTGCACAGTATCTCTTTCTTATTGTTCTTTGGTTGAACATCCATTGCCCGAGGATGGAAGGAAAGGCTGTTTTGTATCTATTTTCAGGGGTGTTATTTTATTCAAAGTAAAACGGGATAGTCTCTTGATCTTTGAGAGATAGCGTGAGATAGAAAGTCGTCGAAGTTTAAGCTCTCGTCATCCAAACTCATCAATGGTGTTTCAGATCGCGTGAGACAAATAGAAAAATTCATGCATTTCATTGTGCTCGATTATAAATTGTAAATTTTTTACTGGATTTGTGTAGATTTGACTGTAAATTTTTTTTGCTATGTCTGACCGAATTTTTAAACTTTTTTTTTTTGAAAAATATGATTCATTTTCTGGAAAGCAGTAGTTGATATTCATGTCATCTGATTATAAACAAAAAATACGAACTCGCTAGTGGTGCTAATTGGTCTCATAAAATAAACTAAAAAAATATCTTTTGTTTACGTGTCTTTAACCATTTTCACTTTGTAGTAATGCCAATTAAGAGCAACAGGAATTGAGTGAAAGCATTAAAAAAAATAGACAAATTGATCTTCATCAATTTGCTGCGCAAATACAAAATTCATTTCAAGTTTAAGGGAACGTATTCTGGAAAAGGTGGTATTGGGAAAAAATGTAAGATTCCAAAAATCTGGCGAATGAAAGTTAGATAGTCGTTTAGCCAATATTTGCGGAATCTATCTTAAGAGCGCAGAACAAAATAAAATATTAGAACAAATTTGTATATAATGATTATGTTTTTGTTTCTAAAACATTTTTCTCTTAAATATTTATAGAATGACTTCTCCCTTTCGGCTTATTCCACCCCCTCGTTTCAGCATTCGAATTGTTCATTTCTTTATAACGGTTTTATATAACATATATTGAAAGGGGACCATTGTGCATGTAATTCGAGGAAAAGACTCCAAGACATTTTGAAGCCTGTTACAGATATATTTATATTCCACTTTTTACGCTTTTCCAGTTTTTTTTTTTTTTTTGATCAATTATGATTTTTCTCTTTACTTTTGATAACCATCATATTATTCAGTGTTTAATTACTTGTTTAATTTTAGTATTAAATTTTAAAGGGCCTTCCCACCCCTTAGTATCGTCAATTTTTCTATATAGGCATTGATTTTACTATTACTCTACAGCTAGCTACTATAATGTTCTCAATAATGTTAGCATATTTTTTCCCTTTACCTTTCCTTCTTAATTTCTTATTTATAAATCTCTATTTTACGGTGTCTTTTTAAATTAGTAATTTATTCGAATTTTTCACCGCTTTTTGTAATATTGTTTTATTTTCTATTTTTATTACATCATTGTTTTTATGTTATTTATTTATATGTATCTACTTCTTTCTCTGCTCATGCACATTATCTTAATTATTTTGATTTTATCGTATTGTAATTTTGTTTGCTTATTCGCATCCTATGTTATAAATCTTAAAGGATTTTCTTTGGCATTACTAGTTCATCTTTTTCAAGGATTTACTTAATTTGTTTTTTTGTTGATGTTTTCTGAATTGCATGTGTGGTTTTATAACAATTTTTTTTATACAATGATGTTGATGGAGACAGTTTGGCCTTTAATTGCGGAATAAATCAGCATTCAACAGTCTGTATCTTATTAGAACATTATTCATATTATATTCCATTTTCTCTCATGCATTTTTTCAATGCTTCCTTCCTTTTTCACTCCTGATAATTTTGATATTTTTCATATTGATTATTTTTCTTTTATTTACTTGTTTTGGGAAAATTATCAATAACATATAATGTTTTTCTTCATAGTTAAATTATTATTTTGATTTTTTTTTAAATTCCCTTTTCATTGTTTGCAGTGTTTTATTTATAAGGTTTGGTGTATACGTTATTTACTCATTAGTATAGTACTGATTTCTTCTGTAATACTTCCTAACATGCTGATGTTTATTTACTTTTAAATTTCATATATATATATATATATATGGATTTTTTTAATGGGAACTTTTGATGGATGGTTTTTAATGGGAAATTTTAACGAATGGTTCTTAATTGGAAAGTTTTTAGGAGAAGATTAAATATGTAAATTTAAATTTTTGGTTTTTTTTTTTAAATTTTTTTAAATTGATATATCTTGCTTTTTATTTTTTTCCTTTTGTCATGTTTCTTTTCTTTAATTGACAAATTGAATTTTGGAGTAATCCAATTTTTGCTCAACAGGATGCATTGGGGGAGGGTTGGTACCATAGAACTAATTTAACCCCACAATTCAGTCTCTAGTCTGAATGTGCATGTTTTGTTTTGTTGGGTATTCAAATTAAACATTTAATTTCAAATTTGATTCAATTTGTATTCATCTATTTTACATAGCTCTATAAATGTTTCCTTTTGTTGATTTTGGATATTAATTGTTCTCTTATATTTATGTGTTTTAATAATAATTTCATCTTACGCACACACACACACACACATATAATGTAACTAATTTATCACAGCAAAAATGAATTGTACTTTTGCTCGTACTTCATTTACGATAATCTAGATCCATGCACCACTTATCTCCTGGTAGGAAAATAGAACCGATTCGAACCGAAGCTTCATAAAGAAGTTGAAGGTACTTCTCACAATTACTTGAGGGATAGGTCTAACAGTAATTCGACTTCCTCCGCCGAAGCATCCATTCTTCTTTGACCAATCATCCTGATGATGGCATCGATTGGAAGATCACTCAATCCTAGCTTCATGTTAGGACTGTGAGAAAAAGAACGTATGTTAGGTTTTGCTGAAGTTTCTGTGGATTACCCTGGATGAATATTTGTGCGTTTCCTTCGCAATATGTCCTAGGACAGTGGATCTTTTAACTTATCGTTTCCCTTATCCAATGGTTTTGACTTTTAATCTGTTATGCATCGTATGTTCACCCCCTCAAATACGATGTATGTGTCAAAAAAATTTCTTCTGTTTTCTTTTTTGATGTTTAGGAGACTCTTCGTTTAATATGCTTGAATGCTATGAGATCGTATATTGTAGTGAAGACATTCCAGCTGGATCTAACTATTAATAAAATCCCTGCATTTCTTACTTTAACTAAGCTTTCCCCAATTTTTCCTTTTGGTATTAATGGTTGAGATGTATTCAAAATTTAGAAAATTTTATTCGAATTTTTTTTAAAATTCTCTGGTTCGTGGTCGATCTATTCGAAAAGCCTGTACTCTACTCCTTTCTTTGGATAGATAAGCATGATTCGGAAGTTTAGAGAGTGGGATGCGCATTCAGGTGTCGTTCTCGTCACTCGACCAAGGCTCAAAATTACTAGGACCGTCGCCAATAACCCTCGTGCTGCTGATAAATTCGACGTAAATAAACAATCGATCGATCAGTAATCTTATTAAGTATGGTAGCCCACTACGATTCATGTTTCATATATATGGCTACTATATTGGCGTTGTGAGCGTTATTTGTTTTTACCAAGACTACCATGTTATTTATGCTAGGTGTACGAATAGCTTTTTCCTTTTTTACAACGTTTTTATGTATTTCACTTGGTGTGTGTGTCTGCCTGTGTGTGTATCAGTGTGTCATCAAATTTTCGATCGTTAATTTAACCAACTTCCCATCAAGCTAGAGCTCTGAAACTTTGGGAATCGTTCTTACTAGCCTAATAATGCAATATTTAGCAACTGCGACAATTTTTAACTATTAGTTCAATAATTTTTTTGAATAATGCATTTTAGTCCAACCTCTTGGCACGATTTCAAAAATTGCCAAACTTAGCGTCTTTTTTTTTTTTTTGGCTGAACGTTAATTCCGCGAAGCGAACTAGAGTAGCCATATTTGGCAAAATACCGCCAAAATTTGCGACAAGTTTTAATTAATATTTCGAAAAATTTTTTGATTAACTTTGCCACCATATAAAAATGTTGGTTTTTATATCGAATTATTTCTCCTTTCGTCTTCTTTTAGTTTTGCTTTATTTTATTCATGCGACGAACGTAAAACAATCTATGCACGTGTTTATCAGTTTGGATATGGAAAATAGTATCCAGGAATTATAAAATGCTTTGAGTTTACGTCTATTACTTAGAGCCCAGAACAAATCCCGAGGATACTGAATTGGACCTACCATTGATACTATATTTTCAACATGTGATTTAAATCTCTTTGCGCTTATGAAAGCACATTTAGTTATATTTTTTATAGATGGCTTTAAAAACATGAAAACATACACAGGGTGTCCCTTTCAAAAGTACCTTATTTGAATCTGTCAGTGCAAGAAATAATATGCTGGTAAATAAAAAAAAAGTAGAATCATAATGTAAAAGAGTAATTCGCCAAATGTAATTTTAAAAAATCAATACACTTGTATTTGAGATCTTTGGTGGTATAGATAATTTCCCTGGCGATAATCAATTTCCAGCCAAACTTTATGTAGAATTGCTGAAGTTATTGATGAACTTGCGGCTATTAATCTGGTTTCCAATTCGTTTACAAAATTAAAAATTCCGTATTTGACATAGCCGTATTAAAAAAGTTAAGGGGAGAAATGTCTGGTGAACGAAGGGGCCATGTTTTTGGATGATTCCGTCCAATCCATATGTTTGAGAAAGTCCAATTTAATGCTTCCCTGGCTTGTAAACATAAGTGGGGGAGGGGGGGTATCATGTTCATAAATAATGGATGGCTACACATGATTAAGTGGTTGAAAGACATTGCTCTAGCGTATCGAAATAAACTTCTTTTTGTTGATTTTTCAAAGAAAAATAAAGGGATGGAGATCTGATCGTGTAACATGCCTTACCTAGCATTAACATTTGGACTGTCACGAACAAAGTCCATCTCATGATGGGATTTATCCGAACCTTAGGTACGTACATTGGGCCTATTCACTTTACCGCAAACAGGAAATGTATCTTAATCAGAATATAATGTAGTTTAAAAATATAGATTCATTCTCTATACAATGCAACATATGCATAGTTAAATTCCAACCATCATAACCATTTGATTTTAAGTGCCTAACAGTTTGAACTGCGTAAGCAAGCCAGCGTTCTGTGCAAAACACTTTGCTCCATAGATTTAAGAATTTTCTTTTCCAGTGCTGTCCGTCTGATTGATTTCGCAGGACTATTAGCGTTCGCCGTGCTTTTTGTCTCTATTTGTTGTTCTGAAACAGCTTAACGATTACCACCGGAAAGTTTCAGCACGTTTCTTGTTGCCAGAAATTTATCACGCCATGATTATAACAATTTACACGAAGGTGGAGCCTTATGTATATTCTTTCTGATTTTCTCTCCATTGCATTAAAATCACCGTCTGATATTCAGCAAATCGCAGAACAGCACGGCGTTGTTTACTTTGATCGAAGCAGCCATATGCACGTGCTTTTACGCACACGTCTCGTGCTTTTATCGTAAAACATAGACATTGGGTCGATGTTTTAAGGGAAAGAATTAATCGCAATGTTTATTATTTGTATTAAAAAAAGACAAACTTTATTGATAAATTGTAGATTGGTCAAGCCGATTCATTACATATTTTGTATGGTTTTTTTTTTCTTTCTCTCTCATTTTTAAAGTTATACAAATGATTTTTTGAAACTCGAAACGATATATTTTATGTTTCTTTGGGAAAATTTCGACATTTTCGTACTATATATATAGGCATATAAGTTGGAATTACAAAAAAAATGAGTTATGTATTTGTAAGGGTTATTTTTAAAGATTCAAGGCATCCGTTATGATTTGAGACGTTTTAATTATTCCAAAGATTTTAGAATTTTTCTTATTGCTTGAAATGTTACATTTTTGTCAATACTAACTCTCTGTCTGACAGTAATTGGTTTCGAACAACATTCTCCTTTCTTAAATCACGAAGCAAATTGATGCCGAATAGAAATGGTAATTCCATCGCTCAAAATTAAGTAAAAGTATTTGATTACAAATGTTGTAGAAATTGCCGCGCAACATTTTCTATTTCACATTATTTTAAGCAACCGATTTTTTATCCCTCTAAAATTCGAAATGCGGTATTATTATCGTTCTTGAAAGTTGTAAAATAATACCGATAGCGTCTTTTAAAGTAAAGCGATCAACAATTACAAATCTTTCTTTTTTAAAACTAATTACCTCATGGGCTCCCAAATTACTTGGTTTTCAAAGAAAACAACATCAGCGATTTCGTGGAGAAAAGTTTACGAAACTATCTTTTGAAGAGCTATCATCACCAAATACAAATTAAAGGGTAATGCTTTTACTGAACTTCGTTCCATTTAAAAAGAGAGAGAGAAAGAAAAAAAAAGTGCTCTTTGATCGGCACTCAAATTCGGTTTCGAAAAGTGTTTCCGAACCCTTACCTCCCATCCAAATTACTCAAACTCTTTTCAGAATTGATTGATGTATTATGTAAATTGGACCACTTTCTTGAAGAGTTTTCTTCTTCTTCTTGGCGCATTAGATTTCTTGGCTGAATAAGGAAAAGAAGAAGCAAGAAAAAAATCGCCAAGAATTTCCTCTTTTGCGAGTTCTTGTTCGTTTTAATGAGACTGTGCTTGAGTGAGGAATGGTTTTGAAGGATATTACCGTCAGTTTTGGCTGACTAAAATTAAGATTTATTACTCTTTATATTTGTGTTGATTTTTTTTTGTACCGTTGTGTATTTTACCTTGAAATGTCATGCACGAGAGTAAACAAGAAATATTTTATTTGGGTACCTGGGAGGGAGGGAGGGAGGACGAGTATATCGGATCTAAAAATAAACTTTTTTATTTTATTATTTAGATCGTAAATTTCGAATCCTGCGTATCTCTTTCGTAGAAGTCCTATTTTAATATAAATTTCTTTCTTGAAGTTAGATATCATCAACATTATAAAATACATTATTTACTTTCTTAAAATTAATTAAAATACATTATTACCGACGGAATATTTATCCAAAAATATTCCTTGAGTAAAATATTCCATTAAAGGTAATTGTAGCTTTCTCAACGCAATTCTGTTTTCTTGCCATGAAGACAATTGAGCAATAAAGTTTCAATACACAATTTCAAATACGGGGCATTATCAAATTGATAATTTTATTGGCAGTCTAAGTCTAACTTCCTTGAATCGACTCGCCATTGACCGCCCTTTGGAAACGAGACTATCTTTCGTTGCCTTTGGACATCGACCGTGCAAAGGATTGCTCTTCCTAGATACTATGTGATTAAATATTGTAATTAAAACACTCATCAAGTTTTGAAGATTACCGGCATTGCTTCGTACGGCAATGCCGTAGTAATTTTGTCTATAAATCATCAGTTAATTTACCTTTACCTTATTTTTGTTTTCTTCAATTGACACAACCGACTACTTTACACATTTCTGTATGTTTCATGCACTCAAGTTTGGTTACCGTATTGACATCATAAAAGTTTTTTTTTTTATACTTTCATATCCTTTCGAGTCACCATCACCTGTAATATTCATTTTACTAAGGTGAATAGACGTCCCGCTTTTCAACAATTTATCCCGCGTCCCGTGGGGTCTTAAAAAAGTCCCGGTTTTTAGAAAGAATGCACGACAAGCTAGGGAATGGCAGGAGAACGGGAAGAAAATATACGGTTTTCTGCTTCCAAGTAGCTATTTCACCAGGATATGAGCTTTACATTATTTTTGTAAATTTTATAATGTTAAACTTCAATAATAGAAATAATTGTTGAGAACGGATTATCATTAACTGCTTATCAAAGTTCGCCTTGATCAGTTGCTAGAATACGACCGCCTTTCATTTTTCAGTATTGGTAGCGATGAAAAAATTTTGTAGTTGTAAAATGAAGAGAGAACACTTTGTACACGTCCACAGATTTTATTCTTATTGCGACATGTTCCACTAGCGATCTAGCATCATTCGGAACATTGTTGTAAAGGGATTACATCTTATACAAAAATTGAAAATGAAGGGGATTTTTAGAGAGGAGCAGGGTCAGGGTGTAAGGAGTTTGTTGGTCGTCCACGAAGTAACGCCTTCGCATTTTGAGTTTTGTAACTGTCTCTCATACGATACACATCGTACTGCGTGCTAGTGCTTGTTGAACAAGTGATATCAACAAATAAGCTATTCAGGTGATTTGCGTAAGTAATTTATTTAGGTATCAAAGGTAGGTATTTTTAGGTACCAAATTTTTAATCAAGAACCTTCCGTCATTGGTGTCCCGCTTTTCGAATGTTAAAGTCTGGTCACCTTATATTATACTGCACATTTCTTGTATTGGATCATTCATAAATCCGGTAGGCACCAAAAACCTCCATTTCCAGCAGAACCTTTATATTGTCCTGATTAATTCTTGCTTTTTGAACATGTACGGTACATGTAGCGCGTGGCATGAGTGCGTGTAATCTTTTTAAAGAAGATTAGAAAGGACTTCTTTTATTGGGTTCGGTTTACAGCAGGCGGGTATATAACATAATAATATTTATAAGGGATTTATAAAAACATGCTTACAACACGCAACATACATACACACGCATACTACAAAAGTCTTAACTACTAACTACTAGGGGTTGGGTCGAAAGTCTTATGGCAGGTAGCGCCATCTGTTGGTTTTTTGGTTCAGTTCTTTAAACCATCGGTTACAGTCATGATTTATACATATAAATTTTTGCCTGTGTCAGTTGATACAACATTTACACAACCATTCAATGATGAGTAACGTCTGCGTTGCCAAATGCCGCAACAAGTATTCCACATTTAACGAAATCAACTGTACCTTTAATCTTGTTCAACGCAGAGTTTGTTTTTCAGATCACTACTACTTTCAATATGCTCTTTTTTTAATTGCGGAAATCAAGCCTTAACAAAAAAGGTAAGTGAAGAAAAATGCATAACGTTTTCCCAGCTGGAAAATCTTTCCCAATTAACTTTAGATCAGAAACAAAAAGAATAATTTATGTAGCAAGAATTATTTTTCAACTTTTCTGTAGAATGAAGAACTTTAAAAAAAGCGGTGTTTACACTTGAGGGTCGTATCTGAGCATAATATACCGACTAAGTCTTGCATCAGTTCCAGTCCTTGGGAAAAACAGCAACAAACCAGGGCAAATAAAGAAATTAAGTTTGTCAAAGTGACAATTCTGCTAACGTGAACATTTTCACATTTGCTTTCAAAGTAATATTTCACCAATTTATAGCTAGATTTCAACTTTTTGCTACTAGCTAACTCATTGTTACAGGGATGAGCTATTCTCTTTATTGGTAGTACCAACGTCTTGGCGATTTCCATGAAATTGACACTTCTTGTACCTCTTAGATCTTGCTTTGGGCATAATTAGTTAATATTTTCTCTTTAAAAAACATTTTTCCCCAGAAGTATAAATAAGAAGTTAAATATGAAACGAGAGAAAAAAAATATGTATGATAGTATAATCTATTTGAAAATTAATAACAAACGCGTGAAGCTACTGCCATTTTTTTAAATATACTTGCGGGCTAATTTTTTTATTTCAAAAAATTACAATGATTCATTTTAAGCTTGTTTAAACATATATTTTTCAAATAAAGTGAATAAAGCTGAAAAGAAGATTAATATTTACTAAGATGCCTAGATTTCCAGTTTCGATCTCCAGTTCATTGTTTTTGACTTTACTTGAGGAAAAAACTGCTGTAACGTTATAAATAATTGACATACAAATAAAAGTAAGGTATTTTTAGGAAACAGAGCTCATGTATTTAGAATGTGCGATAAAATTTCGCTATTTTTTATTATCAAAATTGGCATTTTTTTTAACCGTCAGGTACCTCAAAGAATCAAAATTATTTTTTGACTGCTTGTATGATATATTTGACAATACTGTGTTCGGAATAAGGATTTCGATAGTTTTTTTTTAATCCATAAAAAATATAGTTGTTATTGTTTTTTACTGTGTTTAATTGAGTCTGATAGAAAAAAAAAATTGTTAAAAAAATTAAATGATACTAATAGAACTTTGTCCATGCACATTATTGTGAGAAAAATTTCTAAGAAATTGAGGAAAAATTTGTTGTTTTAAAACAACTTTAATTTGTGGAAGTAAATATGAATTTTCATATATTGAAATATTTTGAAAAATTAAAATTTAAAAAAGAAATCATAAAAAAAAAATTTCTGTGCAAAGTTTTCAAAGAACGAATTTAACCGTCCAAGGTGCACTTTTTTTTTTTTTTTTTTACAATTATTATTAAATTATTCAATTAAATATAAAAATTGAAGTAAACGATAAAATATCGAGAAAGGTACGATAGTAAACTTTTCCGATATTAAGATTAAAGCAAAGGATAAATTATTAAATACATTTAAGATACATGTAATTAAAATTGAAACAAACGTTTAGAAATTGAAAAGCGATCTGGTACGCCAAAACGCCCCACTTAAAACAATTTCCTCTTAAGTGGCTAAAAATCAAATAATCTCACATTATTAAACATTTATTTCACAGTGGGATCCGACTGCATGTCAATAAGTTCAAGCTGTACCAACCGTGGGTGCTGTGTCAATATCAGCAGTCTTGGGATAAGAGAGCGTATTGAATTTAAGCCCTGTCCTGAAATCTTCTTGAGACTTATTCCTACAAATTCTACAAATGATTCCCTAATCTTAGCAGAAACATTTTCCGGCACTTTTATTCCTAACAGAGGGAAATGATTAAAAACTGATGTCACCTGCTTGCCTTGTAGATAGACCTAGTTTTGCTTGGAATGACTTCGCACACGAAAAGAAAATCTCGATTCAAGGTGCATTTTCCGTAATGTCTTGACAGGCCACAAAAAACTGTTAGCAAGCCACATGTGGCCCATGGGCCATTGTTTGCCCACCCTTGGTGTACGCCATGGGGGTAAACAAATATATCCGATGTGACGGGGAAACATCTTGCCGCAAAATTATGTAATGAGGCCTATGTTTAGCAGTTAATTAAATTATTAATCCATTAATATGATAATTATTTCCACATGCGATGGCATTTGCAGGAGTTATTCAGAGTGTCATTTCTTTCTTCTAAATCTTTTTACTGTGCAATTGGCTTTAATGAAAAATTAAAAATTCCTTTTTCAAACCCTCCAAAAGCATCAACAAACCTTGCTGAGTTCACCCCCTGAGCTTGCCCACCACCCACATTTTTTTTCCTTAAATCGTATGCTCTTGAATTGCTCCTTAATATTTTATCCAAATACAAAGCAATCTGAATCTCATTAACAAATCCCTTTAATTCCTCGGCAACTCGTTCCAGTTTTCAACCGATTCATTAACCCAATATAAACTGACGCGAATCCACTTTCCAGAAGCGAGGATCACCTTACGGAGAAACCATCTTAATTATTCACCAATCCAGCGACGGGAAAAACAGAAAATTCAATCCGAGTAATTGAAAGAGGTTGAAAAGAGCTTTAAAATCCTACGACCGAAGGGGAAGCATTAAAAGAAGCAAAAGGTTTGGGGGAGAACGGAAGCAAAAATAAATTTACATTCGCAAAAGCTTCGGAATCTCTGCACTCGCCTTGCGCTTTTGATTTTATTTGCTTTCTGCATTATGCACTTACGGGGAGACGGGGGGGAAGGGGATGTCAATATTAATATTTTTAATCCGGATTTTGTGTTCGTGATTAAATTAACTAACACTTTCGATCGTCGTTTGTTACTCGCCTTATTTGCCTAATTACCGTCAAAGGCGTTATTCCGAGCCGCCAAGCATTGGCCTGTCGCGAGAGAAAATGGCGTAAGGGTCACCCCGGTCGTTAAAACACTCTTAATTAGTTTAGGAAAAGATACTTAAGTGGAATTCGGAGCTGTTGGAGAGACCTTTCGATAATTTTGTTTCGTTATTTTTGAGAACAAAGAACAGTTGTAAAAATTTATGACACACCCATGCTCGATGTGAACCACATATTGCGTATTTGCTGGATTGTACTAAAATAAAGTTTAATACCGCCATTTCATCGAAGGTGTGTCTTTTATTTTAAAAATGTTTCCTTTCTCTTGTGTTTGGATAGTGAAAAGATTCGCCGCTTTTGAGGGAAGTGTGATGTTTATTATTATTTTAATTATTAATGTTTCTTTGTATTTCTTCCATCGAGAGATAATTTGTTTTTAATAAGAATTCTGATAAAACACGATTATTTTTTAAAAGATTATTTATACGAGGGAAAGGGAACTGAAAAAGTACCTTTACTAGCAGTGGTGTTGCGATTAGGGGATATGGGCTCCTGTAACACCCCCCTCCACATAAGAATTACTATATATTTTTTAATACAGAATTTTCTTAATTTTTTCAGAGAAAATTAATATTCGAAATTCTATAATCCACATAAACATCTTTTTCACCTTAAAAGCAATTGATGGATGAGTTGGTTGGAAAATCCTACCACACCCACATAAAATTTCTCGCTCTTCCTGCGTGTTAATAAATGGAATATAGTGTTGTTCTCTGTGGTACGACTTGATCATTGATTGACCCACATATCTGCTTTTCAGATACATAACACTACAGTCTGTAAATGTACAGTATTTTAACAATATATTTAAGCGGAGGCAAAGAAAAAATAATTAAATCCTTGAAGGGAATTAGTACCGTGAACAGATTTGTGGTCATGGGAAATTTTTTAGATTTGGCATAAATGACATTGATTGGAAGATTCTGTAAATCGTACGTACTTACAATACTTGCAATATTTCCAATGAGATCCTCCTCCTTGTTATTTTTATTTATTAAATTCCTACTATTAGCTCTCTCTCTATATATATATATATATATATATATATATATATATATATCTTGTTCAAATTTTCAATCATTAATAAATTACTTTTTATTCATCCACTCAAGTTCAGATATTAATTCATTAATTAAATTTAATTGGTTAAATGGCGTGATTTCACTCGGCGTAATTTCAAAAATTTCCAAACTTGGCGACTGTTTTTTGGCTGAACGTTAAGTCGGTTAAGTAGAACAGGGTTGCCACATTTGGCAAAATACCACCAAATAATTCCTGTCGCCAAGGGTGGTTGGGCTAAACTGCGCTCCAACCATTTAATTTACCGGATGAATTCAGAAACATGCCAATGCTTCTACTCTGTCATTTGTCTAGCAATGGCAAAGTTGGTAGAGCGTCGGCGTAGAA
>BMAW01118961.1:189181-255794 GCA_019974015.1 Nephila pilipes
ATATATATATATATATATATATATATATATATATATATTTATATCTTGTTCAAATTTTCAATCATTAATAAAATACTTTTTATTCATCCACTCAAGTTCAGATATTAATTCATTAATTAAATTTAATTGGTTAAATGGCGTGATTTCACTCGGCGTATTTTCAAAAATTTCCAAACTTGGCGACTTTTTTTTGGCTGAACGTTAAGTCGGTTAAGTGGAACAGGGTTGCCACATTTGGCAAAATACCACCAAATAATTCCTGTCGCCAAGGGTGATTGGGCTAAACTGCGCTCCAACCATTTAATTTACCGGATGAATTCAGAAACATGCCAATGCTTCTACTATGTCATTTGTCTAGCAATGGCAAAGTTGGTAGAGCGTCGGCGTAGAATCTTCATGCCTTCGGATCGAATCTCGTCAAAGCATACATTTTTTTATTTGATTTTTAAATAATTAATTTTATTTTTATATGGGAGAAAAAAAATTTCTCTTATATAAGATATTTAGCGGGATATAAATTTAGGAATAAATACCGTCAGTGACGAAGCGTGTAGATCGGTGGAAAGAAAAATTTCTTTTGCCACTTAATGTCGTGATTCTGTCATATGTATATACATATTTACATTAATTGTAATTATTTAATAAAAATTAACTAAAATAAAAATTTTCTTTGTTGACCTAAGTAGGAATTGACTTAATTTTTTTTTATATTACTTGTTATTTATTGCTTTAAGGTTTTTCATTAGAGATCCGATTTTGCGCGTATTCGAAAAATATTTTAGAATCCAATATATCTTAAAACAAAGTATTTTACCACATAATAATTATATATATTTATATTGATTTTTATATTCATGTAATTTTAAAACAAATCTTAGAAAGTTGTAAATAAATATAAATGGAAGAAATATACGAAGAGAGTATCGTAAAGTTTTTTAAATTTTAATCCGGATATCATATAGATATTTGGATAGAATTCATACTGCGTGTTAATTAAACCTCTTGCACATAATGCTGTGATTTAAAATTATTAATGTTGATATGGTTTCGGGAAGCCTTAAGTTGAAGTAAACCGTAATATAGGGAAGATAGAACTCAAAACCTGCTGAGTTCTACGTTAACGGCATTTCGAAAGGTCAAGAAACCCTTGGAGAAATGTTTAATTTTGGATGGTGTCTAAATAAAAAAATCTTAATGTGACAGATAAAAATTAAGTTTCTCTTTCTCGATTATAATAAATTAAAACTTTAATGATATTAAACTTTACGTTACTGCAGGTTACTTCATTCTAAGACGTCCTGAAAACGAACATAAATATCGGTAATTTACAACATTATGTACATAAGAATCCATTAATATGTAGAATAAATTTTATTCCAATATTTTGATTATTTCTTAGTAATAATTAAAATTTTATGATACCATCTTGTAATCGTTATTTTTTGTGGGTGAATTATTGTGCTGTGGTTTATAAAGGCATTAGAGCTTTTGTATGGAAGAATACAATAATAAAGCTGCAATTAATTATTTTTTTTCTTCATAGAAGCATTCGAAGGTATGAGTCATATCAAAAAATTGCGTGATGCATTTTTTGACATTGCAGGCTTTTTTTTTTTTTTTTTTTGGCAAATATGTACTCATTTGGATTTTAAAAAATAGCTACACACTTCATTAAATATTTTTTCTCACTATCTTATTATATATGACCACAATAGTTTTTTTTTTCTTCTATTGCTGGTTTTTTTTCTCAAGATAATGGTTAGATATGATTCCCATTGTTAAAAAAGTTTTTATATTTCGTTAGATTCGGCGTATTTTCTTCGATGCACATTCTTTCTGGAACGTTTCTCATTATAAATCAAGAAAAAGCTTTTGGAATGTGTCACATCTAACTTATTTATTGTCGAGATTGCATTTTTAAATTTTCATATTCACATAAACTATTGCTGTTGCCTGGGCAACAAGTAACTATTCTTGTGCCTCAAAAAGAAATCTATTGATTTATATTTAGTTCGTATATGTGAAGAATCAAGATTATTTTGTTTGGCATAAAGCAGAAAAGAGTATAAAAATTTAAAATTCTCTATTGAAGTACGAGTGTTATATAGAAAATAGAAGTACTTCGATTTCTTAAAAATTGAAATACCTTTGTCCTAACGTTTTATGATTCTTGCACGCTAACCACCTAGAATGTAAGCCGGCAGTTGTAGATAAACAAACCGGTCTAATGTGAGCAATCTAAGGCAAAAAAGGGAATTCATCTTTAAGTGTTTTAATGGTAATGAATTGTGTTAATTTCTTGATAAGTCCAGTTGATGATCTCCTACCTTCTGGCATATATGGAGATAGTTTGGTGACTACCAATTGGTCTAACCAATACCTTCATCAAAAAAAAAAATTCCCGTTGCCTATTTGGATCATAGTTTGACGGCCTAAACGGCGGTTGAAGAACTTTTTTCACTCTTAAAAATTTCTGAGAGGTAAAAAGATGAAGCCTGAAGGTTCCAGACCAGGGCTTTTAAAGGGATTATTTATGATGTGCCAAAAGAAGGAATCCAAGAGTCGCTTTGGGAAGTTGGCTGTGAGGACAGGCATTTGATATGCAACAAGCATTTCTCTTCGTTTTCACATACTCCTTTTTTAGTTTTGTATTACCCCCCCCCCAATAATTTTTTAAGAGTTTCACAGTACCGTTAAATATTAACTGTTTGCCCCTGAGGCAAAATATCAATGCGGAGAATACCTTTACGGTCTTAAAAGATATAGTCGATAATTATTATTTTTTTTTTAATCGATGAAGCGGTTTGAATTTTTTCCGCAATCTCTACTCTCAAGACACTTGTACACATTAATACGTGTTCTGTTCGTTATGCCTCGGAGCAGTACCAAACGGTTCTCGCCCCTTCCCGCCGGTGTCAGTGCATGTGTACCAGCAAGTGAAACCTCTGCTAGTGATGTAAGTGTATGCTCTCTCTTGTCACTTTTAATTGAACCAACTGCATTGTGTTTTAAATTGAACCTATACTAGCGGCATGAACGTTATGATTGGGATTGTCCCCCTTGACGAATTAAATGTACCATATCATAATCATGCACCATAGTGTGCCATTTAGCATGCATATAGGTGCCGGTTGTTACTGAAGGAATAAATTTAGTTTCTGTTCGACAAAATTTGCAGTCCACTCATTTTTACAATATGTTGCATCTGAGACACACTCCCAAAGATTTGTGGGGGCTCAACACCACAACACCATCCCCGTACACAATTTTTGTTTCGATAAATATCTAGAATGGCAGCTTTCTTTTCGTGAGAAGAAACTGGACTACGCTCCTGAACTCGCAGCTGGCTAGATTCTAAATCGAGATCCTCATTTCTCAACACGATAAAAATTTTCAACCTAGCTTTCGACATATTTACTATAAACTCGTAATCTCACAGTTGTTAGAAGCAATATAATGTTCCTGTGAATTTCTCTTAATTCATTACCTTCTTCATACTATTCACTACACAAGTTCTTATATAATAAGGCTCATTTACATGTATTGCAAGCCGAGGTTCTCATATCAAATATTGTAGCAAAGTAGCCTCAGATGGGCTACTTTACTACAATGTGAATGTACTACAATGTTAAGGCTGTCTTTGCGTACTATTAAAAAATGGAACTCGAAATTGAAACACTCTTCCGATAGTAAAGCCTTGCATTACTAATTTTACATTCTGACTTCACACTATATTTTATAGAGTAGCATGTTTTGCAATATTACTCGTTTTTACCTCAAATCAATCTCTTTCTTTTCCCCTATGCAATATGTGTTCCATGTTCCATCTCCTATACTGTAATGCTAATTGGGTTTTGAGCTTTTTATGTTCAAGAAAAATAATTCGAGATGAAAACCATCCTTTTTAAAAACAAAGTTTTCATATGGTGGCAGAGTTTATTAAAAAAAAGTTATTGAAATTATAGTTAAAACTTGTCGCAAATATCTAAATATTGCATCGTTAGGCGAGTAAGAACGGTTCCCAAAGTTTCAGAGCTCTAGCTTGATGGGAAGTTGGTTAAATTAACGATCGAAAATTTGATGACATACTGATACATGGACAGACACACACCAAGTGAAATACATAATAAAACTTATTAAAATTACATAATTCATCCGGTTAATTAAATGGTTGGTATGCAGTTTAGTCCAACCACCCTTAGCGACAGGAATTATTTGGCGGTATTTTGCAAAATTTGGCTACCCTGATCCGCTTCGCGTACTTAACGTTCAGCCAAAAAAAAAATCGCTAAGTTTGGCAATTTTTGAAATCGCGCCAAGTGGTTGAGTTAAACAGTATTATTAAAAAAATATTGAAACACTAGTTAAAACTTGTCGCAAATGTCTTAATATTGCATTGTTTGGCGAGTAAGAACGATTCCCAAAGTTTCAGAGCTCTAGCTTAATGGGAAGTTGGTTAAATTAACGATCGAAAATTTGATGACACACAGACACACACCAAGTGAAATACATAAAAACTTTGTAAAAATGGCACGTTTTTCTGGAGAAAACTGGAACAATTTTCTCTCTGGAAATGTACGCCAAGTTTTGGTCGGGCTGTTTGACATAAGGCAAAGACAGTTTTAATGCGAAATGTTGTTACAAAATTTCTATTTATATTCGTGTTTTAATATTTACTCCAACATACTGAAGAATGACATTTTTTTTCTACTTTAGTATTCAGCGAAATAGCTCACAGTTTTATGTGCATATATATTCCCGGAGCTAATGAAAGAAATTCCTTACGGCCTTTTATTGACTTTTCTGAAACGGATACTATTATATCGTTTATTATAAACTAAAGAAAAAAAAGCTTTTAAACTTAATCCTATAAAAGCTAAAAGGCATTTAAAGTATTTTTGGGGGTATCTTAGTGTATATAAGGCCCCCAGTGAGGAAACTAAAGTTGACAACTGTTCTATATACATTTTTAAAAATTCCTTGGGATTAATGAAATCTTTTTAATTTTCCATTTAAAGAGAGTATTTTTATTTATTGACTTTACAGTAAACTTTACTCAGTAGGGCAGAGGCTTGAAAATGTCAGTTTAAATTTCGTCTATTCTCAAATGATTTTTTATTTTTATTTTTTTCGAGCGATCAATTTTTTTTACTTTAATGATATACGAATTCTAATGTTACTGCAATCCATTCTTTTAGTATATTTGTTCAAAAAAATTCGATGGCATTACACAGAAAATCGTTCTCTTTTTGTTTCTATACAGAAAAATAGTTTAGGATTACTTTATGCCATTTTTCTTATTATTTTTTTTAATTTAAAAACTTATTATCGAAGTTAAAGTAGTTTTTAAATTTCGTGATGTGGAAAATTTAAAAAAAGCTAATTCATTTATTTTTAACGTATTTATCTTTTTTAAACAACTGCATTCTGTGAAATGTTTTTTTTTTTAATCATTTTAATTTTTGAATATGTTGGAATGGATTTTTGTTGTTATTATTGCGTATATTCTATTATTTATTTTAATAAGTTACTATGCTATGTAGTCAAAAAAAAAAAAAAAAAAAAAAAAAGAAAGAAAGAAAAAGCTCTAATTACAAAATTTTAAATGCATTTCGCAATTTTTATTTAAACTGCACATAATCAGTATGAATTTAACGGCAAAGGGAACTTATCTAAGGTGACAGCTGATTAATCAGTTAAGCAAATTAACATAATTAATGAACTTTAAAAACACTTTTCTTATCAGCTTTGATTTTTTTTTCACAATCTGATAGAGAACGATCTATATATCTCATATTTCAAAACTCAATCGAATAAAACTGTTTGGAGGCTGACTATATAATTGATTACTTTGTGTAGATGATTCATAATAGTTCCCCCTTTTCTTGGCATCTGATAATTAATGGATCGATAATTAACCATTGTAAATTATGATACGGCCTCTTAAGGCTCCTGTCTCCCGACCATTTTCATTCCGTGAACGTAATATTAATCCTATAGAATTTCTACTGTCGCCCTCAAATCTATGCTATTTGATCTATTTGAATGCAGAGAAGTGTATCCGAAAGAGCAAAAGATAATGAATGCTTCTGCGGAATTACATTTTCATTTCGATTTTTAAAATTAATTTTCCTTCTATTTTAAAGATTCGTTTGGGGGTTTTCCGATCTTTATAAATATTCTAAAAGATTTTCCAAAATCGGAGAGAAAATGTAATTATGCAAAAATCTTCGTTATTTTTTGCTCTTTCGAATGCATTTTTTTTTGCATTCAAATAGATAAATAGAAAATATCTGAGGACGGTAGTAGATATTCAATAAGATTAACATTACGTTCACAAAATCAAAATTGCTAGTAGACGGGAACCTTAAGCCTCTGCAACTTCTCTCTTGTGCTGTCTCTTCTACCGGAATTTGAATATTGAATATTTCCTGAGCTGCTGGAGGAGGAATGGTGTTAAATTCCAAATCTAAGAGACCCGTGTGGTGACCGGGGAGGACAGAGTAGTCTCACTGTAGCTCATGCATGTCGTAAAAGGCGACTAAAATGGGTACCCAGCGTCTGGGGGTATAACCGGGCACCCTGTCCCTGGGGATTATATCAGGAGACCTCAGGAACTTGCCTTCTTCAGGTATGGGCTTCACGAACCCGAGGTACTCTAGTGATCTTTCTTTCCCATGGGGTTTACTGTCTTTGGTAAACACGGGTGACGCACTCCCGGGATACCCTAGCGATCCTTCTCTATTTTCGACCCTCCTTCTTGTCAACCGTTTTTACCTTTTTTTTCAACTTCACGTCTAGACCACAGTTTAATCTTGTTTGGCGCAGCATAGCCATATCTGGCTCTTGCGCCAATAAACTTTACATTCACTCACACTCCAAATCTAAGATTTTCATGACATGAGGAAATCAAATATGTAAAAATTCATTATGTTACAATTCGTTTTTTTTAAGTTATTGCATTTAATTATTCATAGTTTTCATCATAAAATTGCGAAAATTATAAAGGATATCCTCCTCTCCCTCCCTCCCTATTTTTATGATTGTTTCTACGAACGGTTGAGGAGTAGTTATGGTTTCGAACTTTGTTTCCGTCTTTTTGAAATCGAATCTCATGTTCGAGTCCTGATAGAAATAAAGGTCTGCCATGTATAAATGTCGTTACTGTGCATGAAATAGAATTGAGTCCTGAAAGTCTTCACGTGGTGTTTGTAGAGAGGGAGGCATCATCTCTGATATCATCCACATCACTTGTTCAAATTAAGAAGCACATTTTCAACAACCATCGAGTGGTCAAAGTTGCCCGTTTTGGGCATCGTGTCTGTCGAGTCATGTGATCGAGTCCTGAATCTTGTTTCGACCCTTAGTGTAGTGGGCCTGATGTATGTCAAGTATGTCGAAGCTTCAAGTCCTCACTCTGGTGTGATGTTGAACATGAAGAGTACAGAGACAGCTTAGGTAGAGTCTTCGTTATTTGACAGAGGCTCAAATTTACGAGATTTGTTGCGACTTACGTAAAAGAAAATATCAATCAAACCAAATCTGTCAATTCGTACCAATGCGATGTGATTCGAAATTTATAGCTTCATATTTTCAGGTATTCAAACAATTTTCATTTTTTTAAATTTAAAATAGTCAGAATTTCAGGGAAGTATTTGTGAAAACAAATATCGCAGTGTGGTTTTGATAAAATGAAGCTTCCAAGTTTAGATCGTTTTTCTCAATACTTTGTTTTTTAATTCCAATGTGTTTTTTTAAATGCAGAACACAGGTCTTATATACTTGTTTTTTTTTTCGTTTAAACATTTAGACTGACTGATAAATATTTCAGTAGAATTTAATGAATGTACCTTTTTTGCAATAAAATTATCTCTCTCTCTCTCTCTCTTTTTTCTTTTTCATTTTCATTGAATGAGGTGTTTGAATTGGATTTTCATCTAAGAAATCGGTTTTTGTAAATATTAAGACTGTTTTTTTTTTTTTCCAGCAATCTTTTTAAAGTTTTGATGCTTTTTAACTGAATTGGATGTTTGTTGATCGTTCCATTTCTATTGGTTAAAAATTTATTCTTAGAGGCATTAAACATGAATGATAGAAAAACCGTCGAGAAATGTTTCGGTTTAAAAGTTGTTTCATCCGATGGAATTGCAGGATTTTGTTGATTTTAATGTTTAAGTTCATTTGATTTCCAGTGAATTCCCTTTTTGTTGGTTTGTTTATAAATTTTGTATTGCAATTAGAAAATGTGTTTTTTTTTTACTGAAATACACTATTTTTTTTTTGTATTAGATTAATTTGTATTATTTTTTTTGAACCTCGTTATACCGAAAATTCTAATTTTTTTTTTTTTTAAATATATTTTCGGTTCGGTACGTCCTTTAGAACCAGAGTTGAAAATGTTAAATTTAATATAGATTAGAGAAGGAGGGCGAATCTTTTGAGCTAGTTGTTTGTCGAAATTCCTCGAAAATTAAGCTTAACTGGTCGTCGTGTCACATAGAGAACTATTCATACTTCTGTATTATTTTTACCTTCAGTGATTTCTTATTTTTATTTTTGGTATCTTTATTTATTAAAAAAAAACAAATGCAATAAATTCTTTATATACGTGACTTTTTTCTTGCTGAATTTCATTCGCTAATTCTCAGTTGAAATTCGGTACGCTTGTGACTTTGCGCTATTCGGAAATTTCTCTTCGCTAACCTCATGGACTTCTTGGTAATTTGAATCGTATTCAATTACAACTCCTTGCCAACCAAAAGAAACGTGTTTAGTAAATTAGATGAAGATAAAAAAAAAAAAAAAAGAAGAATGAATTGCATTTTTTAAGATAGTATATATAATTATCGAAATATAATTGAAAGAAAAGAGAAAGGAGATTTTGGATATCGACAAGCAGATTGATGATAAAGACTAGTGTGAATCATCGTAATTAATAGTTTGTATTGAAAGCAGTTGAAAGTGACCCCTAATCAGAATAATAAGAGTTGAATCTGTTTTAATCTAAATGTATTTGAATCGGAATGAGGTATTCGGTAAGATAAGATTCTATTATTTTTGAGCATAAACTGGGATTAACCGAGTTAAGAGGGATTTGTGAGAGAGTGATCTTGCTTATGTGATATGTAATAAAATTTGCTGTCCTCCTCGTGCGTGGAGCTGCGGTAGCCTAGTGGTCATCGTGGTAGCTTAGTGGACTCATGGCCGATATTATTTTAGTCGAGGCAGGGGTTCCAGCTCTTATGCTACAAAAAGACCCGCCATACAGTAGAACTGATGCACGTTAAATCTGATCGAGGGGCCAGCTCAGAGGTCGTCTGTGTCATTTGACCGAGGTTTAACCCCTTAACTGTGACATATATTTCAGAAAAATGGACCAAAAATTGAAATTTTTTTTTGACTGTTTAAATTTGTTCTTTATATTATTATAAAAGTTAGAAAATGGTTTTTTATTAAAAAAATAAACTTTTAAATATACCCATTAATTAAAAATAAATTAATTTATTAATGGATTGATTAAAATTAATACCTAATTAATTAAAAATACCTAAACTGTACTCCACATCGGTGTGTGAATCGGACATTGCGAAAAAAGAATGTTATTTGCAAAAAAAACTCACTGAAAAGCAACCAAAACTAAACGAGAAATCGAAACTCTGCCTTTGTTTATCAATCCAAGAGTGTCGTAATTTATCTGACAGCACCCACATTTTCCCTCCCTCGACCGAAGTCGTAATCGGTAAAAAACTAGGACCACTAATACCATCTATTAGGAAAATAGTGGATTAAGTATCCTAAAGTAGAAACGAACTCAGCTCGGGCTTCACAATATAGAAACGTTAACTTTTCTCCTGCCCGAAGTCAGTTCGGGCATCACAAATTCTGCACGTAGTAGTTGTCCGAACTGGATTCGGGCGACACTAGCAAGTGGTTAAAATAACGAGATCCGTAGTCATCAGCCCTCGTGTTACTTTTCAGTGCGACTACAATAAAACAATCGCAATATTTATCTTACTTGTCATCATTTGGAGATTCAAACTCACTGACTCTTTAATTAGATTTAAAGATGGCTGTAGGATTAAATAGTGAAGGAAATACTTCACAAGGTTCAAGCCCAAGTAAGTGCTACAAACTTACCTGTCATCCATTTTTTTTTATATAGATTTTAATGTTACTTGACGTTGAATATAAGGTCGCAGAGTTCGTAGGAGGGGTAAAAACTCTTAGTAAAACCATCGCTTGACTTTTCAAGGAATGCTAAAAATGTTTGGTAAAATCGGTTGAAAGCACTCCCAATTTCCTGTTCGTATTAACGTTCTTCTTCATTCTCCCAGCGATTCCCCGCCCTCGCCCCCAGATTTTCAAGTTACAACTTCAAGTTGACAATATTTGAGTCCAGACACTGTTCCAATGTATTGTAGACAATAATATCGTTTCGTGTTGACTATTTTTGGACAGAAGTCATCCGTGAACCATGTGTGTCATCAAAAATATTTTGACTGGTCATAGTTCCGCCATCACTGGATTGGAACAAGGTGGTCGAACTCATTCCCACCACAGGACCATGTGTAATAAATCAATGTCATGCTGACCGCACTCTATGCTGTTACGGTGGTGTTTATTTATTGAAATTTATCTTGGGTGGGAAAACAGCAATATTGCTTCTTGTGATTTGTACCATAGTATTTGTGTCCTTCATAGTGACGTTTCGTGCTATATAACTTTAGTACACTTTGCGGCGATTACGCTTAACAAGTTCATCAGTGGTCTTCGTTACATCCGGACAAGATCCTCATTAAATGGTTTTATTTGAAAGATCAAGCAACTTTTCTATTTTCCAGGAACTTTGACCTTTTGGAGTCCGATCTCCAAAGAACCAAAAACACCCCCCGCACCAATTGTACAATTTTGCAGGTGTCAATTTCTTTCCCGGCCGGGGTGCTCATTGACCAATAGCTTAGTTTAATATATTCAGCTATCCAGCCAAAAGAAAGAATTATGCCCGTGGTTTTGGAAGAGGTGTGGTCAGTTTTGTTCCATACAATATTTCCAAAGAGAAGGGACATCAGATATCTACTGAACGTTCGACTAGAGCGTCGTGTCCGAGAACATTGTAATATTTTTCTAGCATGCAACCTGCACCAAAAATGTCATATTTGCATAGCAAATGTAAATGCGACAAGCACTTTATCGTGTAAATATCAATTCAAATATTTTAAATTAATGGCAATAATTGAGTCCAAATAGTGCTATCTATGTATTCTGTCTTTTAACATCCTACGGGAATCCAGCAGCCAAAATTGTAACCGTATATTTCCGGGTGTAAACTAAGAGTTTATTCCCCCCTCCAGCCCAAAAAATCTGTAGAAAATACAAATGTGTACATAAGCCAAAATGAGAAAAATTAGTATGAAAAATTTTAATGAATAGTATGAAACATTAAAAATTAATATGAATAATATGAACAAATTTATGAGGTAATCTAATGAGTATTTCCCCCCCTTTTTACATAAAGGCTGCGTTCAAAAACACCCAAAATGTAAGTTAGAACATTTAAGTAATATTCCTCCCTCACTGATATTCTTATGTGGGCATATCTACTGTATTCAATAATTTTTTTTTTTCTCGTTTCGGCGACAACTCATCAAACCAGTATATTTTGTAAACAGTTTTGAAAACAAACCAATTCATTTTCATAAAAAGAATGATCGTATGATATATCTTAGTTTAGAAGATAATTATTTTCATCTAAACTTAGATATATAAACAAAAGATATACAAACTTGGCGACATATCGCTTGCGCGCGGCTAGCGGAAAAATATCAACGTCTTCCACGAACTAGAGCAGGGGTCGCCAAACTTTTTTGATCATCGCCCCCTATATAATTTTTCGAAATCTCCATAGACCCCCACAAAGGTAATTTTCAGGTAATTAAAATAAAACTATATATTAGTCTAAATATTTAATAAATGAGAAACAGTAAGTAAAGTAGCTACAGATTTTTACTTCTTAATGAGATGAGTGTGCCTGGTGTTTCTTGGCAAGGTTCGCTATATTGGGTTCAAAATTAGTCAATTTTAACCGTAAATCCCTTCGAAGCTCCACATTTAATTTATTTCTGTTTTTAGTTAAAATTGAATTAACGTGACTGAAACCGGCTTCAACCATATACGAACTTGGAAACGCCAGCATAAATGGCTGAGCCATTTCGTAAAGTTTCACATATTTTACAACGTTTTTCTGAATTTCACTTGGTGTGTGTGTGTGTGTGTGTGTGAGTGAGTGTGTGTGTCATCAAATTTTCGATCGTTAATTTAACCAACTTCCCATCAAGCTAGAGCTTTGAAATTTCGGGAATCGTTCGTACTCGCCTAACAATGCAATATTTAGACGTTTGCGACAAGTTTTAACTAATATTTCAATAATTTTAATAAGTCAAAATATTCTTTCCTCTAGGCGCTTTTAGGATAGAGGAAAAATTTTTTTCCCCCTCTGGGAACACCGGGCACTCCCCACACCACATGACGCCTCGTAAAACTATTGTACTCACAAAGGGGAGATACTATCTCCCTTTACTATCTCCGAGATAGTAAGGGTTGCTGACTTTTAGTCAATAATCATGAGCTAGAAAGAAAGTTTCCAATATTTGGCACCATGTCTTATCACAATAATTTTTTCTGAATTCTGGTTCCCATTTTTTTTTAATAGAATGACTTACAAACTTTCAAATGCATGTTTTGATTTTATGGGTATTATGAATTTTTTAATACTCTCAAAAATGTCTCTTTTTTAAGTAAATTTTAAAGTTAAAAATAGCCAACAGTTTTAACTAATATTTCAATAATTTTCTTTAATAAACTTTGCCACCATATAAAAACGTTGGTTTTTATATCGAATTATTAAAACGTTTTTCTGAATTTCACTTGGTGTGTGTGTGTGTGTGTGTCATCAAATTTTCGATCGTTAATTTAACCAACTTCCCATCAAGCTAGAAATCTGAAACCTTGGGAATCGTTCTCACTAGCCTAACAATACGATATTTGGACATTTGCGACAAGTTTTAGCTAGTATTTTCTTCAATAATGCAGTTTATCCCAACCACTTGGCGCGATTTCAAAAATTGGCATCAAACTTGGCGATTTTTTTGTTTGGCTGAACGTTAAGTCCGTAAAACGGACCAGGGTAGCCACATTTGGCAAAATACTGCCAAATAATTCTTGTCGCCAAGAGTGATTGGGTTAAACTGCATTCCAACCATTTAATTTACAGAATTAATTAATTAATTTTAGTTACTTTTAACGTTTTTATGTATTTCACTTGGTTCGTGTTTCTCTCTCTCTCTCTGTGTGTGTGTGTGTGTGTGTGTCATCAAATTTTCTATCGTTAAATTAACCAACTTCCCATCAAGCTAGAGTTCTGAAATTTCGGGAACCGTTCTTACTTGCCTAACAATGCAATATTTAGATATTTGCGACCAGTTTTAACTAATATTTCAATAATCTTTCTTAATAAATTTTGCCACTATATAAAAACGTTGGTTTTTATCTCGAATTATTTGCTTTATATTTATATTAGTCCAAAATTTATGTATTGTCAAATTTTTAATAAGCGTTTTTGCTTCAAGATCGGACAATAGTTCAGTTCGGTCAATAGATCGGATATAGTTGTGACGTCATGGTATACATACGAAAACACATAAGGAAAAAAGGGGCAGATTGTTTTCTGATTTATTATTTTATTTTCTATAAAGAATATAATATTAAGTCAATTATAAAAATATTTTAAATTTTTACGTACGCAGTTAGATATGTGTGATTTGCGTATTAAGAACTGTTTTTCCTTCGAGTCCCAATAGACCCCCATTCGACCCCTTGGGTCAGATAGACCCCCTACTGTTGTTAAATAGACCCCTAGGGGTCTATATAGACCACTTTGGTGACCCCTGAACTAGAGGATCCGTCTGCACAAGCCCATTCCCGTAAAGGAGCCGAGAAAAATTTCAAAAAACTCGGCTTATATAAGGTATATATCAAGCATACCACTTTATATCCTTTATGTCGAAGCAAAAATACTCGCTATTTCCACTTTTCTTGGAAATATTAATGATCGTTTATTTCCACCTGTTTCGATAAACAAATAAAAATTGCAATAGCTTAAAATGGATGAGTAATGAATGGTTGATATAAAAATTTAATAAAAGTCGATATTTTTCTCGAACATCAACTCACCCCACAGAGAATAACTGCAGAAATTAATGAGTTCAACGTAAATACGCTGATTTTTCTTGTTCTATGAAAGCGAAGCATTTAATGTTAGGCACATCGAACCAGGCAGAAAAAGACTGGTGGCGTTTAAGGTATTTTATTTTATTCGCTAGTGGGAGAAATAGTGCGTGACTGCTCGTAATAGCTCATTGGCGAATCTTGTGACTCATTATCTATAATTAAGTATAATAGAAATTTGAAAAATTAAGCAACGTTATTGTAGTAAAATTTTTGTTGCATGGAATTAGCTTGGCCTCAAAATATTTGATGTGAACCACCAGAGTCGGCTTTCTCTATAAAAGGAACTGAGTGCAACAAACCATTTGGGGCCCTAAATTTTTTTAAAGTGAAAAAAAAAAAAAAAAAAATACTAACACGAACATGTATTACAAATGCACCTTTATTTAATGCGTGATAATTTTAGATACTTTTTTGATATTACATTAATTATTTCTGAAAAATTACAATTTTTTGCAATTTCTGTTTCGTTGTTAAATATAGCAAGTGGATTTATGCATTCTACTCAAATGCTTGACTAAAAAGTTTCGTTAGGTGGGGAGATTCACGAATCAAATAACAAAAACTAACCAATCACATCATCAAGAATTAGTTTGAGAAAAAATACTGTCCAAATTCATAGATCTAGTAATAATGTTAACAATAATTTGAACTTTACGTCATATTTACAATGATAGGAATATTGTCAAGTTTTCATATGCAATAGTACATTATTTTAATTCTTAGTCATGTTGGGACCCGTGTTTTGACCGGGAATGACTGAATTGTCAAACTGTAGCTCATGCATGTCGTAAGAGGCGACTAAAAAGGGTACCCAACGTCTGGAGGTATAGCCAGGTTCCCTGCCCCTGGGGACCTCAGGGACTTACCTTCTTTAGGTAAGTTTAGGCATCATAACCCCGAGGTACCCTAGTGATCTTTTTCTTTCCTATGAGGTTTACTGTCTTTGGTAAACACTGGTGGCGCACCCCCTGGATACCCTAGCGATCTTTCTCTGTTTTCGACCCTCCTTCTAGTCAACCAATTGTCTTTTTTTCAATTTCTTCATGTCTAGACCACAGTTAAACCTTGTATGGCGCAGCATAGCCACATCTGGCTCTTGCGCCAATAACCTTTACATTCACTCACTCACTCACACTTGATCTTGTTGGGGGTCTGTCAATCGCGGGGCCCGGTGCATAGCATCAGCCGCTCCGCATCCCCATACATGGCCGGCCCTGTGGGCTACAGGGGGAAAAAACAATGAATAAACAATAATATATTGTTACCCCCTTCTCATTTCTCGTTCCAAAAACTCCGTTATGTATTCTTAACCCTTGTATTTTTCAAACCACCTTAGTGTGTTGTTCTTTATAGGATACTGAAGGCATATTACACTTCAAAATTTGGAACTATTGTCTATCTGAAAACAGTGTTCTAACTTCGGGCTCTAATCTTTAACACATTACGTGGAGGCAGTTTTAAAAATAATCGAAATTGCAATTTAAATAAATAAATAAATATTGTTTATTTGGTTTGACGTTAAAAATTCTGTAAAATCACGTTTGTTACTAAATTATACATTCGAACCTAATTCAGTTACTTAAAAATCAATAAAGTTATTTAGTTCAATTATATTCTTTTTTTTAAAAAAAAAATGCTATTTTTTAAAATGAATTAATATTTTTGGTAAATATCAACAACTATACTTTTCTGAACAATTTTTGAATTGCATTATCATCATATTTTGTCGTAACGAAAATTGCTTACCTAACATTCGAAAGTACCAAAGAGTCACGTAGATTCACGAATAACCCATATTATAAACTTAAAAATAGTGGATTTGAGAGGAAAATGGAAGCTGTACTAATTTGAGAGCTAAAAAAAAAAAAAAAAAAAAACCTCCCTAGAACCAGATTTGATTATCCCAAGTTAAATCTGCTCAATTATTGTTAAGAGAATTGTAATTTCATCTCCGACTCGCTCCATTTCAAGGTTAAATTCTCTTATTCTCTTCTGTCATTCCACACTGCACCTGGAAATTGGATTATATATTAAAACTGAAAGACTTCTCTTAAATTCGTGGTATTATTTGCTCGAATAATTTTAAGAAATGTAGACGTGGACTTGCTGGAGGAAGCAAAATCGATGGACACAATAAAATCTTTCTAAAGGAAGTAACCCAAACAGTTGCTAAATATATTGTTTTTGCATATTTTTCTGTTTTTCCTATGAGGTATTAAAGAAAATAAGTTTTTTTCCACTTATTTTTTTTTCAAAAATTCCCTATGAAAAAAAAATCAGGAAGCATATTTTATTATTGTTTGTTTGAGATTTTAATCTAAAGATTTTCTAGGACAATTTCTTAACCTTTGTTTATAATCGAGTAATGCATTGCTTACTACGCAATGATTACTTCTTCATTTTAGCTCACGGAATTTTAATGTTGTGGATAATATTAATTTAAAACGCAATAAGGCTGTCTTAGCGCTTCCCCCAGGAACGATGACTTGAAATATCTTTTTGTTTTGCTAAGTCTGCATTGTTTTTTCGTACCATTCGCCATATTTATTCGTGTGCAAGAAATTAATTTATTATTTGAACCCATATCGAAAAGACTACTACATCATTCTTTTTTTTACTGTGTTTATCCATGTATTGTCATTTCGTAATACTTTCGATCCTGTGTGTATTATTATGTGTAAGTATATAATTGTATAGCTACGTATATAAAATGTTAAATATGAATGATTTTACTTTATAAATATCTTTCTCTACTGATTCTCTTTGGTCACATGGCTGTACGTTTGTTTTCATGTAGTGTGTTCATTGGTTATGAAACCTTGTCCATATACACTATCAGTACGATTACGAATATTACGTAAAACGTTATTAATTTATATGCTGAAATCATCGATGTTATTGTGTATAAAAATAAAAAAAAAAATTATGTTTGTTCATTAAAAATTAATCTTTGCACAAGTTGAAAATAAAGCAAAATGTATTTATTTTTGTAGTGGCCCTTTCCCAACTCTTAAAATTACTTCTTTGGCTTCTGTTTTTTGCTTATTGTCGTCTAGCAGCATATTGAAAGCGCTTAAATACGAAGTCTTGCTGTATTCCAATTTTTTTGTTTCTTAATTCTCATTTTTTTCTGTTACGAACTATCTGTTAAGAACATAACATTAATAAAATCTACTTTTTTCCGTCCTGTGTGCCAAGATTTTATACAAATCTGAAGTTTTATATTATATAATGAAAAGAATGGAACGCCATAAAATATCAAGTATGTTCCATACGCGCAGACGATATTTTTCCGCTGCTGTATTTTTAATTCTTTTAATATAAACAAACTCTTTTTTAAACTTCAAAGCAGATGTAGGTAAATATTTCTCTACATTCCAGGTTGAAGTTATGAGTTTTGCAATGATTCCTCTTTCTCTCTCTCTCTTTTCTTTTCTTTTCTTTATTTCTTCAAAGAGTAGAGAAAACACGAGTGAAATTAAAAACGCAGATTTTATTTTGTTTTAATGCAAACTCGGGGCTCGTCAGGATTTTCCGTGAAAAAATAATATATTCCTATTTCAGAGCAAGCAGGTGCTTTTTTGAGATTAGTTGCCGGCTCGCTTTTCATTTTTGAATTTAGCAGCGACAAGCTGTGGATTTCTTTTCTTTTCTTTTCATTCACGAAGCCGAGAACTGAAGGGAAGAGAGATGATATACTGCAAATGAAATTGCCCGTCGTAATAATTAATAAGGCCGAGTTTCAAATTCGTGAATGAAACATACGGTTTGCCGTTTTCGCTATTTGTGTTTTCTCTCGGATTAAAGTTGTGCTAAGATTAATTTTTGTATCTCCTTTTTTTTTTATGTGTTGCTTTGCGAAAATTATTTTGAATAATTCTTATTCTTTCGTTTGTTGGACATTATTTTGTAGATATGCATTTCGAGGTTTTCGTTGAAAACAAAAAAAACCCCACTAAAAGTCATTACCTTTGTTAAAATTATATGAATTTTTTTTTACATCGTTCAATCTTTCGGAACAAAATTGTTCTTAATTATTGCTCTGTACTTGCTTAAATTATTTGTTTGAAACACATTATAAGCATTTTTAATCAAGGATCTCGTAAAATATTTAATTACTAGCCTAGATGATGAATTTTCAAAAAAATTCATGTTAATTCTTGCACCAAAAGATTAATTAATAATTATATCTGCAGGATGTGTCCTATTTTGTTTTATTTACAACAATTTCTGTTTATTTATGTGTTAAAATACTACATTTACTCACTCGCTTGTGTGTACCATACTCTACCCTTATTTCTCTACTGTATATAAATTCCATTAACATGCAGGATATTATATTTGTTATTATTTGTGTAAAGTCGGGTGGCAGCATTATTATTCACTAAAAATTTGAAGTGAAATGCGAATTCCTCAATAGTTCTTACTTCAGAATATTATTCAAATTCCGAAAAGAAGAAAGAGTAAACATTTATGTTATTGTATTTAAATGCATAAATGAATAATGAAATTTCGAATTTATACTTTGTAAATTTTACATAATTTATTTAAAATTTCTTTACTTTTTTTAAAAATAAATATTGAAAAAAAAAGGGTTTTTTTTGCGCTATGATCATTATTGATATCCCGTTTTGTACCTAATGTTAAGTAATTTAATATTTAAGGATGTTTATTGTGTTGCTTCGGTGAGGAATTTTATTGAGTATGCATATATTGTTACAAAAAACTTTCTTCAGTCTCTTGTGGATGTAACGAATGAAATGAATATCCAACTCGGAAGATTGTGGCAAACGAAGATTTAATCACAAATATTCAGGATAATAAGAGCACAGGTAGCAAGACTTGGTGACAAACAGGAAACACAGCTTTTGTACAGATTAGCGACAGAAAAGGTGGAAAAATACTCTTGTAATAACAGTCACAGCACTTTTAATAACGTTTAACTTAATAGCTTACTAGTGCAGAGTACGTACAAATCTCCACAGCAATACTTCGTTCAGACTCCAACAGCTTCCAGCAGATTCATTCAGCTGCGCTACCGACAATTCCTTTACAGATTCACTCAGCCAATGTCGACCGCTTCCAGTCCCTTTCTCCGATCGATTCACTCTGACCTCGCATCTCTGCATTTTATAGCCACTCTGGCCATGTGTGGCACATAAGAAAAAGGTAGAAAAAAAATCCGTAACTTTCCTCCTAGTCGAGATTCTAATATTTTCTACGACCTCGTCTCGTTGTTTAACTGCCACACCTCATATAATAAGGATGCATTAAAAAAGAATAACATTTTAGGCCTTTGGTCAAATGTCTGAAATGTAGCTTAAAATTTATTTAAACCTACCTCTAATTTATCACAACCTCTGACATATATGACTATCTACAGTATTACTCAAATATTATGGGCATTCCTGTGTAGAGTTGCACATGTCCACTAATAGCGTGAACAGTGTGTACATACACATTCTGTAAATATTTGTAATAAAAATGCAATCTATGTTGCTTATATCACATTGCTGGACAGTATCATTACATCAAGTCCAAGAACCCGTAAATTACGAGTTATGGCAAGGTTTGAGGGTTGCGGCTTCATTAGATCCGAGGATCATAGACTCCAGAGGAAGAAGTCTGACTTTTGCCTTAACAGATGGCAACACCATCGCAGATATCCCGGAATTTTAGATCCAGATCAGGGATCTGGATCAACCCTGATCCAGTACCCCCAGAGATATTAATTTGTTTGGAGGGCTTTGCGACCACATTTAACATGCACCAGCCACCATTAGCGTACACAGTGGATCTTCGGTAAGCGCGGGAGTCGAACTCGCGAACGTCCAATCACAAAGTCGAAGTTCTTACTGACCAGGCCACCACGGCCCTTAATGCAATATATCTAAACATAAAAACATGACATAAAATCTTCATTTTAACGAAATATTATGCATATAATGTTATTAAGTGAATTTAACAAGATTTAATACGAAAAAGTTTTGAAATAATACTGTATATGGTGGATCGTCTTTTGAATGCAGAAATGTCCCACGCAGTTAAAAAGCAGGTTTTTATAGTGCAAATCCAATTTTATTGTGAGTATCTCTAGCAAAAATACACTATATAAAATAGCACCAATTCGAAGTTCGTACAGTCACTAAAAGGAATGCAAATGACATTATATCATTAAACACTATCACTCTACAAGCACTTTATATACTAAATTGATACAATTGATGGTTCTATACCTCTTTTGCTTTTTTTAGAAAAGTTTTACACCGCACTTAAAATTTTGACCTTTCATTTTTTTTTTTTCATCAAGCATTGTTTTTATTCATGTCTTGCATAATCTTAAATTTAAAAGAATTGGAGTGTGCTAAACAAATGTCTGGCTTAGTATACCCGATTTAGCTCTTGCCTCAAAAAATACAACACTTGCTTACTTGTATGTTCACTTTATTCAATGTCCGAGAAAGTTCCAGATTGGTACATGGTCATCTTATTTTATCGCCAGTTTTGGCAACTCGGGATCAAATTTATTGCCAAGGTCACTTTTATTTTTCTATTTTTACACCCAGGCATTTCCTCACATTATGTGTAAAACCTTCTTTCCAACCTTAAGACTTCTGAATTATTCGATTGGAGCCGTGCGTAACGATGAGCTGCATTTCCTAACCTTGGTATATAAAATATATTACATGAGAAGTAAATTTGGATGTTTTAAAAGAAATAAAAATCATATTAAAATATTATCGCGACTTATATGCTTTAAATGGTAGCGACGTCAGAATATAATATTAACCTTTAGAATATTTTTGTGTCCGAAAAAAGTCTTCAATTTCTATCGTATTTTTTTAAATCCAGAAGACAGGTTTAAAAATGTTTAAAGTTTGTTTATATTGGCATTTATGAATCCAAAATATTATTACAGCTAATTTTTATTCCATTAAGAGAGAAAGAGAAATTTATATAATATTATGGATGCACGTTTTTAGCTAGATTTGAAGCAAAAACATAACTCGGCAGAAATTCTGAGAAAAACATCTTAAAATTAGCTGCCGAGTCTTTCGTTTCATTTTGATAGTCAACAACGGAGCGTGTGCTATGTTTCTTTTTCCTAGAAAAGAAACTGGAGCGAAATGATGATATATTCCGTAAATGAAATTGCCCGTCGAAATAATTAATAAAGCTCTCGCGTTCTTGGAATTTGCGAATAGTAAGTAACTTGCGAAGTTTTCGGTCTTGTACGTTTTTTTGTTTTGTTTTGTTATATTTTTTTAAGAGTAAGTAACGTTGCGTTGTGGGATTAATTTTTGTGTTTTCCTTTCGCGTATATTCTGTTCAAATTGTCTTGGAAGAATATGTTTCTACCAACTTAATTCCCCTAGTTGATTTTTTTTTTCTTTTCTTTTTTTAAAAAATGATTTCTCTCGTAAATTTGCCAGAAAATTTTATTTTTAATTCAAATGTTGAACATTCCTGCAATGTGTATAGCGGAAACCTTCTTAGACTAAAATAGAAAATTACGTTTATAATTACATTCGCTGAATTTATTTTTTTGTTGTTGCATAACTAGCAATTGCAAAAATGGGGAAAAATGTGGGGAGCAGTGAGGTTCTATAACAAGGTTTTAGTACGTTTTTGTTCACTCATATATGTCTAAATATAATAGTGTAGTATTGGCCACATTGAACGCACACGATTACTCTTAATTTTTGGCGAATAAAACAATCCACTTCCAAATTGTGAAAAAAAAAAATTAAATGTCTGATACAATTAATGTTACAAATTAATATTTTTCGTTCCAATCGGTATGAAACTCAAGATACAAAGATTTTGCGATTAATAAAACTTCAAAAAGTATTTAATGATTTGCTTTGTTGGAATTTGAATTCCCCCCTCCCCCCGATAAGTATATGTTGTTCATTCATTTTCCACGCGTATAGAAGGAGATAGGGAACTTCGGAGGTGTTGGCTTAGGACTTTGATATGAATTTATTGGATGCCAAACTCTTGCTTCAAACAATTGAGCAATTGCATCCTCAACGCTATCGGATGTCTGCAAATTCTAAAGAATCACTTATTGACACTTTATCTGAATTTTTCGTTTAAAAATCATAAAAGCAATATTTGCATGAAAATAACAGTAGCACAGTACACTAAAAATACATTTGATGTCATTTGAGAAAAATCATTGATATAAAAACAATGACTTTTGGCAGATAAACTAGTCGGCCTGCAGCTGAAAAATGTAATGATGGATGAGAAATGGACTAAATTCACAGAATCACGTGATATATGTAATAAACAAACTGGCGTGGTCTGTGCTTACACAGGATTTCCTTATAATTAAGTTGTATATATATTGTATATCCACATTTTATTTCGATTAATGTATTTAATATATTTCTTACATTATTCAGTTATTTATATTCGGTAGAAAATAATGAGTATAATTTTTTGTATCTATAGTCTTATTCTCGTTTAATCCTTAAAATAACTTTCGGAAAGCTAGGCCTATTTAAATTTGCTTCCGGCGTTTGTTTGTATACTTCCGATATAAGCTTTAAATTATTTTCTGCGTTAGAAAGGTACATTTTCGAACTGCTAATAGATATTGAGTTATTTTCACCTTTTTTTTTTTTTTTGTTTTGATTAAGCTTATTTTATATTTCAAATGATTTCATTTATATATATTGTTATGGTACTTTCCCATTTCGCCTGCGCAAGCGATAAAGTCGCCAAAAATGATACAACTGACGCCAAACGGAATATGTGTATACAGTGTGTTGTCGCCAATGAAATCTGCTTGGCGAGATTTGCGTAGACGAAATGCATGGATGGAACCTTAAGTTTTGAAGAAGATAAATAAAAACACTTTTTTTAAATATTAGAAAATCACAAGTTAAATTAAGATGTTTTCATAATTAGAACAAAATGTCTGCATGTAAACCAGATAAATTTAATGCCATTATTTCAGCTTTTTGATAAAAGAATGATTCATTACCTTTATACCGCAGCAATCGAAAATTTCGATTTTTGCATTTATTTAGATGAAAAATATATAAAACAAAGATTTGTGTAAATTTCTCATTCAATTAAAAAGTAGTATATTTAGTAAAATGTAAGTTACTTAAGCTTATGAAGTGTAACATAGTTCACAAACGTAGTGCAAAACAAATGAATAATAGACTTGTTAACATCTTTAAATATCACGTGGTCAAATTATGGGATCATGACGTCACATGAATTTAGTCCATTGGCATACTCGTATGTGGGAATATTGCTACAGAAATTTCCTTTTACGGTCTCCAATGTGTAGCATCCATAAGTTTTCTGAGGGAAGAAAATGGAAAATCCCGGTGAAATGGAATAAAAGGCCAAGAGATTCTAACTCGGTCATATCTGGAAAGTATTTCTATCATTCAATAATTAGATTAAAAGTTTCCTCTTACTGCCTCTAGTGTATAATATTCATTGACTCCAAAAGGAAGAAAACAGAAAATACCTTTGAAGTGGAATAAAAGACCAAGGGATTTCGTTGTACGTGTCTGACACGGTCAGTCTGGAAAGTACACAACACTAGATTTATTAGAAAAATCCCAAAATTCCCCCATTAGAATGATCGTAAAATTACACTGGTACATGAGAAACACAGACATTAGATACTCAATTAAACTCCCAACACTTAAAAACTTCATTAAAAAACTATCAGAAAATTTCTATCAAAAAATTGATACCTCAAGCAATAAAACCATTCAAGAAATAGAAAAGTACACCCCACTCAGAAACAACCCACAACTACACAGACCACGAGAAATTTTAATTTTTTAATTTCACTTATATTACAAAAACACTGGTAACGCAAGCACACTCCTCACAAAATCTCTCTCCTACGCACGCACATACCTATATATACAAAATTAACACACACACACCATCGACCAATCACAGAGCGCGCTCTCACTGCGACCAGACTGAACAAGCAAGCAGGAATCCAATAGACTACTGCTGCAATATCCTAAGCCTAAACTCATGAATTTCAACCATCTTCTCTTTTGGATTAATTTTAACAACACTAGTACTTCAACTAGTGATATTCTAATAATATATATTCAGCATATTTTTCAAAATTAATTTAATATTGTCTAAAAAGCTATTGCACTGTAATTTTATTCTATTATCTTAATATCTAATTCTTAACTTCTGGGCAAGTGTAAAACCAAAATTCAGTCTCACCTCAAATAATAGCCAATTCACAGGGGATTAAAGCCCTAGAGGGTTATGTTCCCCGACAAAAATAGTCGGTTTGGTTTGGTCTGGAAAGTATTTACGTAATTCAATAATTAGATTGAAAGTTTCCATGTACTGTCACTAGTGTCTAGTATGCATAGACACAAATTAAGTAAAAAAATTCTCAGAAGGAACAAAATAGAAAATACCGGTAAACTGGGGGGAAAAAAGCGTAAAAGATTACGCTACCCGTGCCTGACATGGGCATGTCTCGAAAGTAATTAAATCTTTCGATTTATATATACACAAGCTCAATGGTAAGGAGTGTTGAAGGCTTAGGTTAAAAGCTTCCCCGAACACCTTATCTAAAATGAACCTTACAGAAGAATAACAAATCTTTATTTTTTAAATTCAATCAACCTCAAAATCCTTCTTTTATACAAACCAAAATCGTATTGGTAAATAATTATTCCAACCTTCCTCGCGCAGTTCGAAAAAAAATTCCGACCGAATTGCAAACCGAGCACATGAACGAAAAAAGGGCAGCACCTTTTTTTTTTTTTAGAATTATTTTGTACCGACACAAAACATTCTCCGTAACAACTCCCTCGGACAGGTAGTTTACAAACTCCAAAAAGGAACGGAACGTTATTTTAATTAACACCGAAAATCCTGTCTTCTCCCGCCATTAGACCGAAACTTAATTGAACCAATCCGAAGTTACGGTCGGGATTTAGAATTTCGTTTATCTTATTTCTTCCATTCCTTTAAAACGATCCTTACCCTAACGTCCCGGCAGCAAGGGGGGGGGGGGGGAAAAGAAATGTTACCTCTAACAAAGTTTCTATTTTCTCTAGTTGCTATTTAATTTTACAAGAATCTAATTTGAAACTTACAGGTAGAGACACTGAAAGAGTTGACGTGCGTTTACAGTCTAGCCGGCTGCAGCGCCCCCATGGGGGCATGACAAGAAACACTTGTGTCTCAAAAGACAAATTTCGTCGTCGTTGTTTTCCTTAACGGTTGTCGTAACTCTTAAATTAAAGTGCAGTTACATTGGGGAGTATTTTACTTAGGGGAATACTTTTTTTTATGGTTTTTTTTATATTTGGTTTGTTTCTCCTCGTCAGATTGTTCTTAATTCTCTATCAACTCGCATATGGTGTGAAAGTCCTCTCTATTGTAAGTATATTTCGTTTGGATTTCAGATTTTTTTTTTCCAAAAGGGAGGAAAGTTTAAGGTTTCTCAAATGGATCCTAAAAGTTTTGTCAACGGAAAGATTACTTCTTTTTGGGATTTAGTTTTTTTTTTTTTTTAATGTGAATAGATTTCTTTTTGGGTGACTGAGATTTTCAAAGTGTTTAGAAAGTCTCAATTAAATTAAAATAAGAAATGATTGTTTCAACAAATAACGTAATTTTTTTAAATGTGCTTTTGTTAATTTTTGTTATCGTTTGTATAATGTTAGTGAGCTTAATTATGTTTTTGTGTGTATATTTATTGAGTAGCGTATTGCTAGACTTTTTAAGTAAGTAATGGCATGTACATATATATTTAAAAAAACGCTTTCATGAATTTTTTGTTTATACCTATAAAAAAAGGAGTTTTTATTCTTAAAAATGCCTCCGTCCCCCTTATTTATTTATTTTATTTTTGTGTTCATTGAAAATGTATCAATGACTTAATGCCCTGGCGTTAGCATATCAATCATTTCCGTTCTCATACCAATTTCAAATGACCGCGGTAGCCTAGTGGTCATGGTCGTGGGCTGCGGTTTTTGTCTAGTCGCAGGTTCGAGCCTTGATGCCACTAAAGATCTGGCGTGTAGCAGGGTCTGATGCACGTTAAATCTGTCGAGGTTTAAGTTCTTCCGGGGTCGTAGTGTAGAAATTAGGAGAGTGAATTTCCAGTTTAAGTGTCGTCCTCGTCACTTGATCGAGGTTAAAAATGACGGAAGTCCTTCGCCAATAGCTCTCGTGAAACTTCTATTGCGAAAGTAATACAACCAAAATACCTCATAATTCTGAACTATGGTCAAGTGACAAGGGCGACATCTAAGCCGTCACTAAACTTCCCAAATCTTCTCACACCAGCCAACATGAGGACTTTAAGCCTTAATAGATTTAAAGTGCACCAGCTTCGATACATCCGGGGTCTTTAGTGGCCTCACGCCTCGAATCCTCTCTTATAGCGAATGGAGATTATTCAAAACATAATTTTAGGTCTCATTAAATGGAATGTAGAACTTTTCACTTGAAAAAAATAATTAAAATTTTAAAAAAATAACAATTTTTATTTGCAATATTCGCAGTAAGAAAATACATTCATATTGAAAAATAGAGAACAATAACAGAAAACTCTAAATTTTTAATGGCTATATTAATCTAGTCAACGAAGATTTTTTTTTTACAAAAATTTCGGAAAAATTGGAAACCTTAAAAATAAAAAAGATCTATAAGCACATTACTATTTTAAAATTGCTTATAAGTTCATAAGCAACTTGTATAATGCCAAACGGTTTTGTATTCTTGTTCTGTATTTCAATATGTTAATCCAAATCCTACCAATAACAATGACATTCCGATTGTATTTCATGGAAATGAAGGTCAATTTCCACAATATTTTTAGCGGCTATAAAAAATTTAACTTTTTAAATATCTTTGATTTAAGTTTCCTTCTCAATGGTTTTAAGACTAGCGGCTCAAATAATTTCGAGAGGAAAATTTCAAATCATGTTTAAAAAAAACTTGGATTGTCAACATCCTTTTCTTCCCTTGTTGGCATACGGTGCTCAACATTTACTTTTTAATAGATTTTCTTCCACTCACATGGTAACTATGTCTGGGTCAAAACTTTAAAAGCTTTTTTCTCACATTTTAAAGCTCTCAGTTGAGCTGAAATTTTCTATACACGATTGTTTTGGATGGTCTATACGATAATTTAAATTTAATTAATAAAAAATGAATGGATTGAAACTAATTATTTAAAGAATTAAATCTGACTCATAATTCTAATTGTTCATAACGTGAAGCAGTTGAATATTGAACCAGCAAATTAAACTATCCTATCGTAAAATTTTACGGAAAAAAAATTATGTTACTCAAAGTGTGAAGTTTGTAAGAAAACCCACGTTAAAAAAACTTGTTTTTTACTGGTGTTATTACAATTGTAAGTTGCATGCAGAAATCTTGTATTGTTTTCAAAAAAATTCCCCCTCTCCCTTTAATTATAAAAATACTTTAATGAGAACAAATATTACTGAACAGAATATTTGATTTACTTTCTCTTATCTACCTTATTTGCATACTATTTACTGTATATGGATGTCTGAAACTTCTCATCCTACATGAAAGAAAGTTTATTTGAATATAAGCGTATATGAAATGGATCATTATTTTGCAAGTGAAGAAATATCGGCAGACATTATTTACCATATGTCTGGGGAAAATTGCGAGTATGTATCGCGGAAAATAAATTGTAAATGTTTGTTCGGTAAATGTCAGTCTATTTATAGAAACTAAATCGTTTGAAGTTATGCCAGCGGCATCAACTAAGCGACGATCGAAATACTTTTCTCAAAATTACAAAAACCTTCATAATGATGGTTATTTGAGGTGATATTATATGATTTTTATAAAAGATTTTAAATATTTAAAAGGACTGTAATTTAACATACATAATAAATCCCTTTTTTTTTTGTCAAAAGTTCGCCTCCAAAATAGGTGGTTTCTTATTTGATAATATTAACAAATTTCTCAATTCCTCGAAACTGAAATATTCATAATAAGAGACTGCAAGTTTCACACCAATTCTAGTGATCGCTAATTTACCGACTTTTTCTTGTTATCTTTAATTCCGTAAAATTTTCAAGCAAAACTGATACACCGGTCAATTACCGAAAATTTTTTAAACCGTTAATATAAAATAAAAATTCGTAAGACATTTCATTTTATTCTTGTGTGCTGTGCATGTAAATAAATTGCATATTCGCAATATAAACAATGAAAATAAAATGCAATAATTTTTTTAACAAACCATAAGTAATATTTATATAAGATAATTTTTCATAATGAAAAGAATTATAAGTAATCAAAACAAAAAGAAAAAATTGTTCAATGAAAAGATTTGTAAAGAAAAGATTTCACACCAAAAGGGCTAACTGATTGAAAAATAATTGTTAAATTATTCAATTTAAATTTTGGAATTAAAGCAAAGGATAAAATACTGAAGTAAACAATAATGTTTTTTTCCAGATATTAAAATTAAAGTCCAATCTACCGGCCATTTTGATTTCGTGGGAATTTTAATCCTGTGAATTTCGATTATAACGTTCTCAAATCTTTATTACACTGGTGAAATAAATCAAGAGAATTTGCATATTTTATCGAATTGCGTGAAAAGAACTGAATTGAAGGGAAAACTACTGCTTCTAGATAAAAATGCAAATCTTGTACGGCAAATACATAAGCGTAGACGTGTGTGTAGGCGGAGCCAGCAGAAAAGCAGGCTATATAAGAGCGTGGAGGGTAAGACGAATTTCGTTCGCTAGCACACCTCGGCGAATTTCTTGGTGTTATCTTGCAGCATTCTGTTTAGTTCACATCGGAACAATAAAACTGGGTAACCACCAACGTTTAGATGATGGAATGAGATGGCGAATTGTGGGGAGGCTAGAGGCAGGCCAATCGCAAATTCAGATATGCAGAGTGTTTAATTTAACGCCCAGCGTAGTGCGTAAACTATGGAAACAGTTCCAGGATACTGAATCCATCGAGAGAAAGCCTGGGCAAGGCCGTCTTAGAACCACGACGGCCAGAGAAAATCGCCATTTATCCATTTTAGCGAGGCGTAACAGAGGGGCTACAACTTCTCAGCTCTCTCGGGACCTGTATGCAGCCATAGGAACCCATGTAACAAGGGTGATTGTTTCCAAAAGACTGAATGAGAGAGGGTTGTTTGCCAGAAGACCGTCTGTTTGCGTCCCACTCACGTCTACGAACAGGAAAGTCCGATTAGCATGGTGCAGGCAGCATAGTGATTGGAGTATGGAGCAATGGGCAACCGTTCTGTTCACCGACGAGTCCCGTTTTAGCCTAAACATCGATTTTCGCCGAACTTTCATTTGGAGAGAGCCAGGAACCCGCTACCTACCCTCCAATGTCCGCGAAATCGAAAATTATGGCGGTGGCGGTGTAATGGTCTAGGCAGGCATCATGTTGGATGGCCGCACACCTCTCCACGTCTTTACAGAGGCTCTGCGACTGGTGTGAGGTATAGGGATGAAGTCTTGGAGTCTTATGTTCGCTTTTTCCGGGGTGCATTGGGCCCCGAGTTCATCTTAAAGGGCGATAACGCGAGGCCACATAGTACTCTTTTGGTCGACGAATTTCTCGAGAGTGAGGATATTCGCTGGATGGATTGGACAGCCAGGTCTCCAGACATCATTGCCATAGAGCATGTCTGGGGTACTCTGGGGAGGACAATTGCAACTCGCAACCCCCCTCCGAGAATCATCCAGGAACTGAAAACAGCGTTGGGTAATGAGTGGGACCAATTGCCACAGACACTGATAAACTGCCTTATTTCCAGTATGACATCACGCTGCAAGGCGTGTATAGCTGTAAGAGGGGACCATATCCCCTATTAATCCTTTTCTTTTGTTTATTCTGCAACCGCTGTTTCAGACCTTCAGACTCCCGTAAGTGTTACGCACAAATATGTGTGTCTATTATAAATTTTGAATGTTTATTTTGTTTGTATTATATCAACCTATGTTCACACCAAATTTTATTAAAATCTGTCCAAGTAGTTCTGGAGATCGTAGATAAAATATGAAAATTCTCTTAATTTCTTACACCGGTGTATTTTACCTATTTGAATGAAATAAAGTGCTCCTGATAGGGTAAAAAATAACGAAGGCTTCTGCGGAATTACTTTTCCCTTCCGATTTTAAAAGTTATTTTTTAAAGACTGGAAAACTCACAAAAGTATCATTAAAATAGGGATGAAAATATCATTGAAAATCGGAGGAAAATAGTAATTTCGCTGAAACCTTTGCTATGTTTTGCTCTTTCAGATGTTCCTTGTTGCATTCAAATAGGTAAAATAATAAAGATTTAAGAACGGTATTCTCGAAATTCCATAGGATTAACATTACGTCCACGAAATCAAAATGGCTGGTAGACGGGGAGCCCTAAAGCAAACATGAAATTATCGAATTGAATATATTTTAAGCTAAATTCAATTATTGCTGCCTTAAAATGAAAACAAGTCACGCGCATTTTATATTTTATTTTGGAAAATGGTCGGCTGACCAGTTTATACGTTACCAAAAACAATAGCCCCTTTCATAGCTATTGTATATAGTTAAATACGTGATTTATTTGGTAACATGTTTTAAAAAAACAAGCACGCAATAACCATGGCTGGTGAACTCTTTGGATTGTTTAAATGTAATAGAATTTTTGTACAAAATAATATCGCTGTTGAAAAAGCCTTTTCGAATTCCACCCTTGTTGGTTTATTAAAGAAATCGGAACTCTTCTGGAATATATTTACCCTTTATTTTACGGTTTAAAACACTCCGATTGTTTCTTAACAATTAATATTTCTTGAAAATATTTTAACAACTTCAATTTTTTTGCGTAGTATATTTTTAATGTATAAGTTAAGTATCTCTTTATGCATAATGTAATTGAAGACATCGATAGAATTTTGCATTCTGAGTTTTCAGAATCGGCAAAATTTATTTCTGTTTCAATGGGTTGACCATTGTATGAGTTCCATCTTACACCAGGGGTGTCTAAAAACTCATTTCTAGCCACAGGCCAATACAAATAAGTAAAAGTCATGCTGGACACAATATATAAAGGTAATAACACCGGTAAAAAACGATTTTTGTGAACATGGGTTTTCTTTCAAACTTCACTTTTTGCGTAACATAATTTTTTATATCTTAAATTTTAAGAGCAAAAGGAAACGAGTCAAATGAAATTTATTCAATAATTAGTTTTAAAAATTTATTTTATTATTTGACGTTTATTAAATTTATCATCTAAAATAAATATGTGTAAAATTTATAGGTCAATGAAGCCTTATGTTAATCAATTAAATCACCTGTCAGTAAAATTGGAGTAAACTATAAATTATTAAACGACGGATTTGGCGACTTGGCAATAAACTTGGCGCAAAATTTGATTCTTTAAATATTTAGTTTTAATGTGTCCGCAAGTGGCTCGCGGGTCGAGATACTATCTACGCAATCACACAGTCAGGTAGAGGAGAATATAATTTTTTCTTCTTTTTTTCCAAATTTTAAACAAAAAAAAAAGTGTGATGGCTTCTTATACATGTTAAAATACGGGGCCGCGGTAGCCTAGTGGTCAAAGCGTGGACTCGCGGCCGGCGGTTTTCGTTCAGTCGCGGGTTCGATTCTTGACCACCTAAGGCCTCCCGTGTAGCCGGGGCTGATGCACGTTAAATCTGTTCGGGGCCCAAAGTCCTCCCGTTGCCGTGGTGTGGATGTTAGGAGAGGGGGTGCCAGCTCAGGTGTCGTCCTCGTCACTTGACTGTGGTTCAAAATTACGAGATCCGTCGCCAATAGCGATCGTGTTGCTTCTAGTGCGACGTTAATAAAAACTAAACTAAACATGTTAAAATACTACAGAATAAAGAGTTATATTAACTTATGCCTTTTTTTTTTTTTTTTAACATTTCAAATAAATAGGAATTTATGGAATCTCAGTCATGTATTTTAAATAAAACAATCCTGAGCTACTCTATTATTTCTGAACATGAAAGTACTTTTCTATTTCAGACTTATTGCATAACAACTCTATTTTCGAAAATTTCAATTAGTAAGCTAGAAAAATATAACATTTTTAAAATGTTAGTGTCAATATTTATTCATGTATTGTATGTTTCCTGTGTAAATAGTGCATAGATAATTGACTTGTATTCTTTTTTTTTTTCAGGTAAGTGAAACTGGATTGAGACATTCACATGTACACGTTTCCATTCTTTCAGTGGTGTTTGAAGGTAAATAATTGCATTTAAAGGATTCCTATTCTCTCTCTGTAAAACATCTCTTGCCACTAAAAATCTCTTTTTTTTTTTTTTTTTTTTTTGCTGTTGTGAAAATGGCTTAAAGTGGAACTTATTCTCTTGCTTTGAGTACAATACGTTTATTACCTGTAACGTTATGTACTGTAAAGTGCGTGTAGAGGTATTATTTCATTCGATTGAATTGGTGAAAATAATTTTGTGAGAATGGAATACTGTAAAACCTAATCAAGTCGAATATATTGGGATCAGAGACGCTTTAAAGTTGTTATTGTATTTCAATTTCCATTTAGACAATGTAGCGCCTTTTGCCATTTGTCATCATAGATAAGAAGTGTGTTACTAAGGTTGTGTTGACTTTGCGCAGATTATTTGTAACGCCACCGCAGTCTCTTTTCTTTCAAAAATTCACAGCTGTTAGAAGATTTCAATTAAGAAAATAATTCTTAATACACTATAGGATGAATCTATTAAATGTAATCACATTAATTCACCGAGATCGGTTCTCAAATTAAGGAAGGGGGGGGGGACTGTTCTTGCAGACTGATTCAGGTTATCTTAGATCCGAGTTAAGGGGCCTCAGTTCCCTAGAAATGACAAAAACATCGATTTTTAAAAATTTTATTTAGCAATGTTCTTTGAATTATTATCTTTTGATTGAATGTATGAGTACCAAAAGTTGAAAGAAATCAGCTAAAAAATTGAGCAATTTTTAACAGGGCATTTATATAATAAAAACGATAAACATTACTTCGTATTATGTCCATGATTAAAGTCGTGCTTTAATATGTCTAATGTAAAATTTGAAAAGATCTTATGACTGTGTATCGTAAAAACTTGATTTTCGCTATTTATTTAATTTTGTTTATTCTTTGAAATTCCCACTAAATAAAAGTTTTTTTTATTTAATAAGAAAAACAAGTTTGCATGCTGTAAGTAATTGATTATATTAACTTATTTTATGTGATTGTCTAATTAAATAAAATAAGTTTCACACTTTTTTTTTTTTTTTTGTTTTATAATATTTTATTTTTTTTAATTTTTTTTTTTTTTTTTTTTTTTTTTTGCTCATTCTTTAGATAGCAATATATTTCCCCCTGGAATACCCGAGTGATCCTCTTATATTTTCGATTCGCCTTTTTATCAAACAATTATTATTATATTTTCATTTTTTTCAAACGTCTGGGTCTCAGGTATACCGTATTTGGCGCCGCATAGCTGTATTATCATCACTCATATCAACCTATTTTAAAAGTCGAAAAACATAATTAAAAAGTTCAAAGTCATTAACCTGAACTAATTTCAACTTTATTGTCTTTAAAGCAAAATAGTTTCTCAAGTAAATATTTGTTGATGAAGAGTAAAAAATTTTCTCCCATATTTGCAGGGATATACATCTACTATTTTCTCAAATGAATCTTCTTATTAATGGAATAATTCCTAGTAAATAAAATCAAATGTCTGAGAATTTGGATTTATTATGTTGACAAAAAAATATTACATCTTTTTAAAGTACATTCGTAAAGGAGACGACTGTTTTTTAAGATATTTGTCTCAATAACTATAATTGAACTTTAAGAACTGCCTGTACTTAGAAATATATATATATTTCTATCTGTAAAAACGAAATACCAAAAATATTTTTACTTACATTTTACAGATTTAAAATAATTTTCTATGTTGTGAGCTATAACGCGAAAATGAACCGGTTTTGCCTTTATTGAATCAGTTGAAAAAATTGTTGGCTCATCCTTTGTATTTCCATAATTTCTATGTCTATTGCCATCAGACAGTGAAAAAATAATTACAATTTTTGGACCACTTTAGTTAATAAAATTTATTTTCTGGTTATTAATTAATAATAATTTTTCCAGTGTTTTTTTATTATAATAGTTTCGAATACTCGGAGCTTAATTTTAGACAAGTGATTTAATTTGAGTACGTAGAGAATTTAATTAAGGGAAATTTTCATAGTTTCAAAAAAATTCATCAGATATTAAAAGTTTCCCTATGTAAGAAAATTCATCATTTTAAACACTAATTATCCCAACAAAAACGTCATTTATTATGTGATTTTTTTTAAAATTTATATTTTATTTTATACAACACGCTTTAGTAATAATATTCATTAGTTAAAATTTATGAACATAAATTATCTTTAAGTGCCTACTTACCATAAAAGTAAGCAATTTCATGACAAAATTATCAACTATTTTTGTTTATGTTTTTAAAAATTCAGAATTTAGTTTTCAGACTTGTTTCATTTTTCTTTCAGCAATGTCTTAGAGATGATATATAATGATTTTAGAAAAATGCGTTTTCTTAAAAATGAAGTTTTAACTTTATATGTTGCGGCTATAAGTAACCTTACGAGGAATCCCTTATAGTTTAGGTGTTAAAGAAACTGCAAAGACCTAACGAGTATTCTTCGGTCACTAAGATTGGGATTTGGAATAGCTCTTATCACCAAAATCAGCCGACCTCCTCTTCACCACAGGGCGAAAATCTATCTCCCATATAGGGAAAAAAACGCGAGCCAAAATGTTTATCCAGGACTTGAATACTAGATAGCAGCACTGTTTCGTATGGAAGTATATACCCCCGATGCAAATTTACCTTTGTGTGTCTAGCTGAGGCATCTATTCAAATATCACGATGGATTATATATCAGCTATGATGCATGTGTCAAATAGATTCGCTATCTTACCTGGAAACAACCGAGGACGTCAACGGAAACAATCCAAAAGACACTATGAAAGGAGGTATATCAATTGCAGTAACAGCTGTTCATCAACTGTCTCCTTTATATCCCTCTTCGTATCATCACGATGATACTGGAGGGGGAGTATGCGGTCGTTCTCTTCAACAATGACGACAGAAGTTAAATGCCGTAATTACCTCTTTCGCTGTGGGTGAAAAAACCATACCCAAAATGGCGGGGTGAAAACATTATCGCATAGAAATGTCTTTAAGAAAAACAAAGTCTTCAAAAATTAAGGAATTAATGCGCTCAATTTGTAATATGGGTGTATATTGCTGTAATATCGATGTTGTAAAGGAAAAAAGAAGAAAAAAGTACACATTACAAATTTATTATTTTATCTGCGTTCAATGAGTTAAATTTTCCAAGTTTTTAAAAAAATTGCTCGCAATTTTTATACACGTATTCTCAAAACTGGGTTATTAATTGTATAATGTTTAATTCTAAAACACATATATCATAATTTTAGCACATCTAAGGAGTTTCGTGGTTTTATATGTAAAATTCTTGGTTATATAATATTTTCTGTAAAAATAACTTTTGGATTTAGGATCACAAATTTTCAATCCCGCCTATATCAAATTTCTTTTAAGTAATAATTTTTAAGTCAAATTTAATTTTGTAATAAATTTATGAAGGCAAAGTTTTAAAAAAAATTGGAAAATTATTCTTGTAGCTAAGCAGATACCAAGAGATAATTTAATTATTCGAAGTTTATTGTTTCGATTCGCTTACCTAAATATAAAACAATTTTTATATTCACATGGAAGATTAATCTTTTAAAATTCGAAGTATATTTTTAAAACACATTTTAATTCTACCATGCATTAAACAATGTTTAAGGTAACATTGTAGGATTCTATCTTTTTAAAAATAAATTTTATATATTCAGCTCTTATCTGACATATTGTATAACATTTTTAAAAAAGACAAAGAACATTAAGAAATATATTTTGTAACAAAACCTGGTCTCCCATCTACTTATCTTTCACACCCAAATGTTTTTTCTATTAGTTGCTATGCCAACAGTAAGTGTATTACTGCCAGTGCTTAAGTTCCAAAATAACGATGCCAAAAATGCAAACCTGAAAACTCATAAAAGAATATCTCGCTCTATAAAAACCTTTTAGCCTTAAGTTTCTTCTAAAACCACACCTCAAAGTTGGATGCCGGCCATGTCGATTAAGTCTGCAGTCACACCATTAGCGAAAAATCTAGGGTATTTTTATTCTATTACTTAAATAGCTGAAATAAAAGAATCGATTATCAAATTAGGCTTCCCTGGGAATCGATTCATCGGATACGCTGGCTTTTGCTCGTTAGATTTAGCTATCGCTGGTAAATTTCAACAAAATGGGTTAAAAATCTGTATCGATTCTAGCGTACTGCCTATCTTATTATAAGTGAGTTATGCAACAAATTAAATTTGGGTTTTGGCAACGATGTGGTATTTTAGCATATGTGTAATTGAATGTGCTAATAATGTAATCTGGTTTGGGGTAAAGTTGAAGTAAGATGGCGTGTAATTTTCGTGACGTGTGATAGTTTTTGTTTGTTAATCTAGGATAGTAAATGGTTTTCTAAAACTGTACAATGGTGCATCATTTCCCATTTAACGATAATTACCATAAAATCGCTTTAAAATATTCATTTCTGAACAATGCTCTTTATTGTGGAAAATGATTCTTATTTCAAATTTCGATGATTTGTCATTTTTTTAAAATATTATTTTTATGTACCTTTTATCAAAATTTATTTATTTAAGGTAACTGAGTCGCGCTTTCGAAGAAAGAATAAAATAGTTTAATTTATGTTAAGTTTCATTTATCTGTTTAAGCAGAACAAATCACATTTATATGCATAAATAATTATGTATTAGTGATTAATTATCGATAGCTGTATTTGCTTTTGCAAATTGTTTAGGTACATTTTACAAAAATTCATCTGCATTTATAACTTTAAAGATTTACTGAGAACTTATAAACATAACATTTTACGAGTATGCACTGAACTTATGATAATTTCAAAAATTAAATTTTTAAAAATTTCTTTAATGTATATGGCGCCTGCTGGCGAGGAAAGAAATTGTGGTAAGCCCTCCTTTGTATAGGAGGGGGTTGGGGAGCATCTTGAGAGAGACGCGATCGGAGCTGTTCTGTAAGAGGTTGGGGAGAAACGAGCCCCTAGAAGAAATAAATATTTTATTGTTTTTGTTAAAAGAGACGGAGTTGTCCTTATGTCCATATAAACACTACTCAACTCTCGAATAGTTAATTAGTAAAAAAAAAAAAAAAAAAAAAAAAGATGATTATTCAAAGATCTAAATAAATAAATAAAAAAAAAGGTATTCAATGTTCTCGCACACGATGGCAGGTATTACACATTATTAATGTCGATCGCAGAACCAGAGCTTGAGTTTTATTTATGAAGCTAGAAAGTAGAAGTAGCTGAAAAGCGGAAGCATAGATATCACAATTTCTTATTTTAGTATTTAAAAATATCATCACCATGAATAAAAGTAGATTTTTGAAAATTGTATCAGAAGCCTAAGAAATCACATTTTGAGACGAAGGCAAATGGACATATTTATCTATATGACGTGGCACCGTTTTTTAAAATTCAATTTTCGAATATTCTATTTATCAAATTCTCTTAAATCTTATGTACGGAATTAGCATAATGCCTTTTATTTTTAAACAGCAAAATAAAAAAAAGGCAAAATTTGAAATAATTTTCTGTCTCGGTTATCTTCAGATCATTAGATTTGATATCGAAATGTGTGCAGTCATGATTTGCGGAAAAATAACAGTAATAAATTGAAATCGGCCTTGCTAATTTTATTTTAACATGTGCTATTGTTTTTTCCCCTCGTAAGTTCTCGAAAGAGTAGAATTATTCATAATGGATAATTATAAATAACTGTAAATTAAACGTATTTCCGAGCCTAAGGCTCCAAAGGAGCAATTACTATAAAAAAAAAATACTTTCTTCAAATTCCTAATTCATTTTATCTTCTCTAGCAAAATATTCAGAAGTACAAAAGCGTTGCTAATGTTATCAACTAAAAGCATAAAAACAAACGTTTTTATCGTAAAAATCAGTCATTAAATTAAATATTATAATAGAGCATACGATAAATAATTAAAGTAGACAGTAATATTCTGCTCGTATATTAAAATAGAAGCAGACGAATAAAATATTGCATTAAATATATCTTAGCGCCGTAAATATACCTTAAGGCTCCCGTGTACCCGCCATTTTGATTTCGTGGACTTAATTTTTAATCCTATGGAATTTCGACTTTAATTCTCACACCTTTACTATTTGATCTATTTGAATGCAAAAAAAGTACATCTGAAAGAGCAAAAAATAATGAATGCTTCTGTGGAATTACTTTTCCCCTCCGAGTTTTAAAAATATTTTTTAAAGACTCGAACTTGAACTCGCAAATGAATCAGTAAAATAAGGGTAAAAGTGTTTTTAAAAATCGGAAGGGAAAAATAATTACACAGAAGCCTTCGTTATTTTTTGCTCTTTCAGATGCACTTTATTGCATTCAAATATATCAAATAGTAAAGATTTCAGAGCGGTTGTCGAAATTCCATAGGATTAACATTACGTCCAAGAAATCAAAATGGTGGGTGGAAAGTAGCATTAAGGAAACTAAAAATAATTATATTATTATCACTAAGTATTATAATGTCAGTCTTTTGAACCTAACAACGTGTATCTTTTACATTATGCCCACGTAACTTTATTCACGTTATTTTCTCAAAGCAACAACACAATAGAACGTGTAAAAAGAAAGCAACCTTTATCCTCTGATTGATTCAGAATTTTCCTTGATTGGTTATAAAATTGTTTTAAATTGTACATTTATATACAAATGCTTAGTTCGTATAGCTGCCATTGAATTTTTCTATTATTTTTCTCTTGGTCTGTCTAAGTGAGTTAAATTTCTATGGCTAAGTTCCGAAAACTCATATTTTCGTTTATTTCTGTGTTATATATTCTTACGTTTATTTTAATGCTTTGCTCGTGGATTTTCCGATCTTAAAAATAATATTTTTATAAATGGAAAAGGAGGAGTAATAGCACAAGAAAACTTTTATTTATTTATTCATTTATTATATATATATTTTTTCATTTTGCTCTTTCGAATGCGCTTTATTGTATTCAAATAAATAAAATAGTTTAACTTTGAGAAGGGAAATAGAAATTCCATATGATGATGAAATTAAAGTGACTGATTGAAATGGGAATCTTAAAGTTCCCATTTGTTCGCCATTTTGATTTCGTGGACGTAATGTTAATCCGATGGAATTTCTACTTTTGCTCTCGTATTGTTACTATTTTATCTATTTGAACGCAAAATAAAGTGCTGAGCCAAAGATAAAGAATGCTTCTGCGGACTTAAATTTTTCGCCGATTTTTATAAATATTTAAAAATATTTTTAAAAATCGGAGGAAAAAATAATTCCGTAGAAGCTATCATTATTATTTTTTTTGCTCTATCAGATGCACTTTATTGCATTCAAATAGTAAAGATTTGAGAATGGTAGTCGAAATTCCACAGGATTAACATTAACTACGTACACGAAATCAAAATGTTAATCCTATGGAATTTCGACTTGAATTCTCCCATCTTTTTTATTTGATCTATTTGAATGCAATAAGTACATCTGAAAGAGCAAAAAATAAAGAATAATTCTGTGAAATTACTTTTTTCACCGATTCTTAAAAATATTTGAAAATATTCTTTAAAGACCGGAAAACTCAAAAATGAATCATTAAAATAAGAATAAAAATATTTTTAAAAATTTTAGGTAAAAAATAATTCCACAGAAGCATTCATTATTTTTTGCTCTTTCAAATGCACTTTATTGCATTCAAATAGATCAAATAATAAAGATGTGAGAATTAAAGTCAAAATTCCATAGGATTAACATTACGTCCACGAAATCAAAATGGTGGGTAGACGGAAGCCTTAATCCTACCGAATTTCAACTACCGTCTTCAAATATTTGCTGTTTTATCTGTTTGATTGAAGAAAAGTACATCCGAAGGAACAAAAAAATAAGGTAGGTTTCTGCGGAATTACATTTTCTCCCCGATTTTCGAAAATATTTCAGATTATATTTTTTAAAGACCAAAAAATTCCATAAAGAAACCATTAAAAAATAGTTTTAAAAGTAGGGGAGGAAATGTAATTCCACAGAAACCTTCATTATTTTTTGCTTCTTTAGTGGCACTTTTTTTGCATTCAAATTGGTAAATAGCAGTGATTTGCGGAAGGTAGTTGAAATTCCTTATGATATTAACAAACGTTCACTAAATCAAAATGGCCGCTGAACGAAAACTTGAATCGCGACATTTTTGCAAATCAAACGGAAACCACTTATTCATTTCAACATAAAATCAAAATAACTGTGTCAGGGTTAAATCGAACTTCATTGTACGCATTGAGCTTCATTGTCTCACTCCTCCAATGAACGCAATCCGTGTCATACTTCAAAATGTTTTCTTTCCATTTACTTAATGGGAAGTATATCCATCAAAAACAAGAGTATCGTGTTCTGCTTTCGAGGGACGACCTTTAATGAGTGAGGCATGAACCACCTGCCAAAAGTGTCCGATAGTTCAAGTTAGATATGATATTCGGTTTCAAGGGGGCGTCTATCGTGATTGATTACACCTGTCTGGATTCTTTAATTTAAACAGACGAATGAGAAAACAGATGCGAGGCCGTTTTATGCGTTTCTATGATTTGTGTAAGGGGTCATATATGAGTAACTTTGACGAGAACTATAAGTCTCTTTCGAAATTGGACCTGATTTTAGGTATCGCCAACTGCGAGTTTCTGAACATTTATAAAAATGTTATAATATTTTAATCTTAAACATTTGAAAAGTTTTATTACGGTGATGTGTAATAATTAAGGTGACCAGATTTTAACATTCGAAAAGCGGGACATCATTGACAAGGGAGGGTGTTCTTGATTTAAAATTTGGTACCTAAAAATACCTACTTTTGGTACCTAAATAAATTACAAACATAAATCATCTGAATAGCTTATTTGTTGACATCACTTGTTTAACTAGCACTAACACGCAGTACGATGTGTATCGTATGAGAGACAGTTACGAAACTCAATATGCGAAGGTGTTACTTCGTGGGCGACCAACAAACTCCTTACACCCTCACCCTTCTCCTTTCTAAAATTCCCCTCCGTTTACAATTTTTGTATAAGATGCAATTCCTTTGCAACAAAGTTCCAAATGATGCCAGATCGCTAGTGGAAAATGTCACCATAAGAATAGAATCTGTGGAAGCGTACAAAGTGTTCTCTCTTCATTTTACAGCTACAAAATGTTTTCGTCACTGCCAATCCTGAAAAATGTCACAGTTCATTAATTCCAAACAATGGTGGTCGTATACTAGCAACTGATCAAGGCGAACATTGATAAGCAGTTCTCAACAATTATTTTTATTATTAAAGTTTAACATTTTAAAATTTACAAAAATAATATAAAGCTCATATCCTAGTGAAATAGCTACATGGAAGCCGAAAACCGGGTATTCCTTTCCCGTTCTCAAGCCTTTCCCTTGCTTGTCGTGCGTTTTTTCTAAAAATCGGGACTTTCTTAAAGTCCCGCGGGATGCGGGGTAAATTGTTAAAATTCGGGACTGTCCCACTAAAAGCGGGACGTCTGGTCACCTTACTAATAATGCTCCGCTAGGAAGACATCTTTTTTTTCTGTTGAAAGTAGAGATGAATGCATCATTTTTATAAAGTCAATTAGATACGTGCGTAAGTTTAATGCAATAAAAGAGCAATGATTGCCGCAGTGATTGTCGCTAATGGCCTTTTGGGGTTTATGTGTAGTGAATACTCGTATTCTGCACAAAAAGAAGGATGTAAAGAAAAACGTGGTGCGCCATGAAATCATTTAAAATTTGTAAAGCTGTTGGTTTTTCATTTTTGAAAAGATTTTCGAATGAGGAAGGTTTTCGGCGAAAAGTGATTTTCGACTCATGGAGGGTGAAAGAGTTGTTGCATACCGGATATCGGCGGCTGTTTCGAACCCTAAACCGGTGGGTCCGAAGAAAAGTTGTTGAACTGATGCTTTTTGCTGCGCCTTTACCAACCAGGCTGAGAAAGACGTCTCTTTCAAGCTAATTAATAAGGCGTTTTAACTTCTGGCATTGTTGTTGAATACTCCCCCTCCAGTATCGTCGTGAAGATACGAAGAGAAACATTAGTATTTTTAGAGAAGATTGCTTTTCAGCTATTACTGCAATTGATATACCTCTTGCTATCCCTGTTGAACTGAGTTTACTTAGAACAGTTTTCCATTTGACGTGATATATATATATATATATATATATATATATATACATAATATACAAGTTTTTAAATAATAGATGATGAGCAACAATTTCAAAACTATATTTCATAAACACCCCTATTAAATAATGTATTTACCTATACTGTACAATAGGTTTGATATTTTGAGAAATTTTCTTTTCTTAACATCTATTAAATATCTTGTATTTTTTTCTGCTTTTTGTTAATCGGCGGTTATTTTTTTTTTGCTAGATTTTCTTTCTTTATATGTATTCAAAGATATTTCTGATAAATGATTCAAAGAGAGGGTGTATTCGTAATATGATCGAATATTTTATTTTAGTTTTCTTTTTGAACTTTTTGCAGTTTTAATTACATCTGTGTTTTCATTGAAAATGCTCTCAAAAGAATCGGAAGTAAAATTTAATTTAAAAATATTCTTTTTTTTTTATTTTTTGCTTTCTCAAAGTGTCTATTTAAGTATCAACCTTTTGAAATAAATTATTAAAACATCTGATTTGAATATCGGAAGTATGGGTTGGAGCAGTTTTCTAATTATAATCTGTTTTTTTTCCCCTCTCTTTTCCTCGTTTTAATATATTTCATCTGACCATCAAATAACATGGAATTATTTCTGCATTTCATCATCTTGTTAAAATGTATTTAGTTTTTTTTCTTGTTACGTTTGCCTTTTTCTTTATGTGTAGACTTAAATAATAAAATAAATCCTTGAGATGTTATATCTTATTGAGAAAATGCATTTTGAATGGCAATTAAAATTAAATCGCATATCGTAGTCAGTTAGTTACTAACGCTGATTTAGATTATTGTCGCTGTAGCAACCTAAGTTTAAAACATTCTTATACATTTTGTATGTTATGTGAATAAATAGACAAAGAAAAAATTCAAATGCTTAGCTGATTATTATACTAGGCTGTCTTTCTGCTTTTTCTTTGCCCATATAATCTTCGGTAAAACTACAATAACAAGATGCGTTATCCTTTTCATAGCTAGAACACGCGAGATTTTCGAACAAAATCCAATTTAGCAAAAGCTTTTTTTTACTTATTATTTTTTCAAATGATGTTGCCACTTAAGTGGGTTAAAAAGACGAATTTTTTCCCCGTGTCTGTCTCCTCAAATCTTCTAAAAAGTAAGGACAAGTCTTAAAAAAACAAGTAAAATAAAAATGGAACGGAAAAAAAAATTCGCATTCTGTCTTAAATTATAAGTAATGAGGAAATTTCGAACTTTAACTGTAAGAACGCCAAGATGTAAGTTTTTCTTTTCCTTTTTTATTCTTAGAAACATGGGGGGTGAGGGGATGAAAAAAACTGTTAAAAGAATGGATGAATAAAAGTTTTGCGGCCAGACATGTTTTTATTCGTGTGAATTGTTGTGGAAAAAAATGTGGGAATTACATTGAAAAGGGATTAAAATAAGTTTAATTTTTTTCTGTATATCTTGAGTGTTAAATTTTGGCAAAGTGTTTTAAATAACATTTAGCACAAAGTATTTTTTTTTTTTGTGTACGTTGGAACAGAAATAATAAGCTACTTAATTTTTCTCAAAATAAATTGTGGTAATTATGTTTACATGACAAAAAATAAATCTTAAGTTCAGCTAAATAAAAGAAATAGTGTTGTATAATGGGGAGATATCAAAAGTATGAGGTGCACAATAAAACAGTTTTAAGCTATAAAATTTTGTTCCATTTAAATAGCGGTGAATAAGAACCCACCCTCCTCTTCCTCCCTCCCCCCTTTTTTTACTATTATATGTAATACTTGTGTTTTTTGAATAGCTGTTATTAATGTTGTTTTTACTACCACTTTTTTATTTCATGTTTTGTATCTGCTTAGTACGCAATTTTATTTTATAACTGGCTTGTTTAGAAGAATTACGACGCCTGCGATATGAAACTACTGTGTAACGGTTTCCTTTTAAAATAAAATTTTAATAAATAGAATATGAGCAGTACTTTAAAATTAAATGTAAAATCGTAATATTATTTCTTCATATCCTTTTTTTTCCCCAGTTTTTCTGAATAATATTTATAAATTTTAAATTTCAGATTCAGATTGCAAAAGGAAAAAATTCTGTAGTGAATAGATTTTAAAATAAAGATATAATATAATGAGAGTTTTTTTAAAAGTTAAAAATAAAATATCTTACACTTTCACTGTGAAATTAAAAGAAAAATATTATTGAAAATACACGTTTTCTAACTACAAGAATTCACTTGTCATTTTTAACATATTTTTCCTAAATTAAAATCTATATAGTTGTATTTTAAATTTCTGCCATTGTTTTTATTATTTTTAGACATTTCAGTCTTTCCATTATTTGTTATATCTGACTAGTTTATTTTTGTCGCATTTTATATCGAATTTAGTTATGCATATGGATTCACATTTTCAATTTATAAAATATATATTCTTTTCGTTTTGTTTATCATCTTTTTATGCTAAAAAGTATGATTTTGAATAACTTTTTATCGTTTCTATAACAAAAAATTAGTGAAATTTGGACGAAATAAAAATAAAAAATGTTTCAATTTGAATAAGGTAAACATACATAGGAATCACGACTGATATATTTTCAAAAATGTTAAAATTAAACAACCAAAGCAAAGATTGTTTTAAGATTTTTCGCATTTTCTTTATTATCATTCCCAAACATTCAAAGCATTTTTATTGAATTTCAAAATGCAAATTAGATGCAGACATTATCTGTATTTCTTTTAAAAAGAAATTCGTCTGCTTTTATTCATTTCGTTTCATTTCTTTTTTTCTGAATACTCTTTGAATGAAAGAATCGAAAATATCGTCTGCGCTCTTGATTACGTTGAAATGAAAGTCAACAATAATTTTAGATGGGAAAAAGTGAAATATGCATATAGAAGCAAAGAAAAGAGTGTTATTAAAAAGGACTTTCTTATTTAAATTTCGAACTTTAATCAAGAAGTTTATTATCTTTTATATTCTTTTTCTTTTTTTTACTGTGTAATCGAAATTGGCGCGTAATGGAAAGTATCTTACTCTGAGTATTAGTTTTAAACTTTTAAAAATAGTTAGTGCGGAAAAGTTCTAAAAGAAAGTCGTGTTGATTTTAGCGCAGAAATCTTAAAATGTCTAGCATAAGTAAGGGAAAAAATCCTCAGTTTGAAGTTATCTATGAGGAGAAATTACCATTTTCTAAAATATTAATGGATTGCATTATTGTTAGTTATGTATGCATCTTGTATGTTTAGGAGATAGCAGAATTTTTATTTTATAAACAAACCGTTTTTCTATCTTTAACTGTTTGAACATTTTTGAAATTTTAATGTTAGGATGTCAAATATTTCTTTGATTTTTTGTATGTATTGGAATATGTAAATTACATGTGTAAAATAGTCTTCTTTATACCTACCGAATTAGGTTTTTTTTTTTTTTATCTTGATTGTATATATATTTACCTAGAAATTGCTTGGTTTATGTTTAGTGAAAAAATACAGTATTTTGTTATGTGTTTACGCTAGATATAACACATAGTATTAATTTTATCGATTATAATACTGTGCGTGTTTTTAAGTAAGTATCCTTTTTAAATATGGCTGTTACAGCGCTACTGCACGAAAGCATTTATCCGTGTTTGTGTTTGTGTTTGTCTGGGCGCATTTAAATTGCCTTGCACAATTGAAAATGCAGTTGTTTATGAAATACTCACTGTGTCATGTTTTCTGCATGCAAAAGACGTGAAAGCTGCCAAAATTCTTCTGCAGATGAACGAAGTGCATCTCGAAAATACTATGAGTGGTGGAATGGTAGAAAGACGGAGGAAAGATGGAAATGGTGACATTCAATATCATTCTAGAGAAGTTCAAGCAAACGATTTCAGCGCACAAAATCATGTGCTCTGTGTTTCTGGCAAGGGGGATATTGACTGTGGAATTTTCTCCTTGGGGTGACACAATTGTGATACCATAAGTAAACTGCGTCGTTCATTCCGGAATAAAAGGTGTGACATGCTCAGTAAGAGGTTTATTTTGCTGCGTGATACTGCCCGTTCACACATTGCTCATCGAATCCGAGATCTCATCGCCTCTTATGAGTGAGAGCAACTTGATCACCCTCAGTATAGCCTTGATATGGCGCCCAGTGATTACTACTTTATGTAGTCAACGCCATGACGACGGTAACGATGGCAAAACGTCTGTAGTGATTAACCTATCAGGCGGCAGATTCTTATGAGGATGGAATCCAGAAGCTGGTTGTGTGATATAAGTGGATGTGACTAACTATGTTGAATAGTAGATTAAAATGTGAAGGCTTTCTTGTAAAAATGAAATTGTTAGAAAAAATTCAAGTAAGTATCCTCAGCAAAACGCTGAGTATTTAAAAACATGTTGATATTTGCTAAGTCAAGCAATTTTTATTATGTTTTATTTTTGTTCGAAATTTAGATTTAATGTGTTATTTATAAATTTGGCTATTTCGTTTGTATGACAATAATTTATATATCATTTTAAAATAAGCAGTTTTTTTTTTGTTATCAACTTATTATTTGCGTTTTGATTAGTTCAAAATAAACAACCAAATTTAATTATTTGAAAAATAGCTTATTTTTTCTTCTGAGTTTTCATTGAAAAAATTCTAACTGAAAACTTAATTATACATTAAATACTTCAAATCACACTAAAGTGACATGTAATGTAATTAAAAACTGTTGATTTAAAATGTGTTGAAAAAAAAACATTTTTGTACTAGAATAAGAATGTTACTACTATTTATTAAGCTTTTTTCCCCCTTTCGCTTTAGTTTTACCTAGAATTTTGAAAGCAATTTTTCCTCTATATTTTCCTTTATGGAAGTTTTATGTATTTTAGGATACTTTATGTAAATAATGCAGTTGAAATCAGACATTTTAATTCAACTTTGTTTACATTATCTCATTTAATGACTATTTTAGTTTCATCTTCAAATAATTTATTTGCCTGGTTTTTTTATGATTATTTTCTTTTCCTTTTAATTTAAATAATCTACTCGTAACACTTTTATAGAAATGTTTTTACTTTTATTTGCTTCCTATTAAATTTTATTAATTTTACATTCTGTAAATGGCAACATATTTTTAAAATGAGATTTGTTAGATTTTCCTTTCTTTGTAAATTCAATATTGATTCAGTGGCCGCGCTAGTCTACTGGTCATTGTCGTGTACTCACGGCAGATATTTTCGTTGAGTTACGGGTTCAAACCTTGATTCTACAAAAGGTTCGACGGGTAGTCAGGGATGATGTACGTCAAATCTGTCGAGATCCCAAGTTCTCCCTTTGCTGTGGTGTGGAAGTTCTGAGAGAGTGGTGCCACAGCTCAAATGTTGTCCTCGTCACTTGACCGAGAATCCAAAGTGCGATGTCTGTCGCCAATAGCCCTCGTGTTTCTTTTAGTGCGACGTTTATCAAACTAATTCAATTAGTAATGATTCAAATTTTAATCCCAAGTATATTTCCTTCTATTTTTTTTAAAGTGCTAAGTATTAAAAATTTTCTGTTTAAATAATTGTTGCGGGCAAGGTGCACGACAATCCATGGGAAGCTCCAATAGCCTTATCAGATACGAAGATTTAGAGTGAGAAGGTTCATGTGCTTTAGAGAATCCATCAACCTATATTTAGCTCTATATTTGATCGCTTAAAAAATTAACAAATTGTGAACTGAATGTAGAAAGCAGGTATAATTAAAGATGGCATTGAATTTTACTTAAAGTTGTTTAAAACGGAACATATCGTTTCAAGTTACAGTAATTAACATACGGAGAACTGCACTAATTAATTAAAAAAAATGCATTTTGTTTTAAAAAGTGATTCGTTAAATAGCAGATGAAAGGAATTTAGGCAAAAATGAGTTTAATTTATGCCATATTAATTTTGTATTTAAAAATTAGTAGCTCCTGCTTAAAAACTGGCAAAAGTAAATTGTTATGTAACTAATGGTGAACAAAAAAAATTCGAAAAAATTCTTGGGATTTTAGTTGACACCTAAAGGGCAAATAAGAGGGATGCCCCACCCCACACACGATAAACATTTTTGGAATGAACATTGCTATTAATAAATTGAGAGATTCTAATTGTTAAAAAATAGTAAATCCCATACATGATTTGTTTTCTAAGAGTACTTATTCTTGCGATTTTTATGTATTCTATATTCCAATACATCACAGAATACTGGATGCATAAAATCTTCAAACCAGAATATATTCCAATAAATTCTAATATGTTGCTCTGTTATATTGTAAATTTTCTACTATATATTCTAACACAATTTAAAATCCCAATGATTTACATTCGGAAAACGCTAAAGATAAAACCAAAAAAGAAATATTCTCCATTCTTTCAAACCCCAAAGCATTTCTTACCATCGGATGCTTATAACCATTCTTTCCTAGATACATCCCATATCTATTCGTATCTAGATACATTCATCCAAAAGAACAAAATGACCTCTACTCCAGTACCAAAAAAAGAAATAAAACCTATAGCTTCGCAATAAATTCAGACATGTCTTGACACCAGGACTGCTTTCGTGGAAAACAAAAGGCTGTAGGGGAAAAAAAGGGGGGAAAAGCAGAATATAAGGGAACAGTCCTCTTTGCGTCAAGTGCAGGCGAGAATAAAGCTTCTAGGTGCAGAGTGGAGGGGCGTCATTCTTTTGTGAGAACTGTGCTACGTCAGAATTTTGGTAATTATTTTTTCCACCAATCAGCTAGATTTGTCACGTGCGCTCTAGAGGTTCTGACGTTGGTGTTATCTGATGTCGTGTTCGACAACTTCAAATACTTGTCGTGGAAATTACGAGGAATTTCTTGACTTATTGCTTGTATATTTTTATAATACTTCAGGCATTGTTTTATTGCCTCTAGTTTTAAAGGTACTAGCAAATAATGGCTATTAAAATTTTTTAAGGCTATTTCGCATAATGTAAAAGAATATAGGATACAAAATTCTTTATTTGTGTATGATTATGTTATGTGTTTCTCCCTCTGTTTTTCTCATTGTTTTTGTCCCTCTCTTGTTTTCTGATTTCCCCCTGTCTTTCTCTATATTTTTAATTCTCTTCCTGTTTCTGTCTCTGTCTCCCTGTGTGTCTCTGTCTCTCTTCTTTCTTTCTCTATCTCTGTTTTTGTCTCTGTCTCTTCTTTCTTTCTCTATCTCTGTTTTCGTCTCTGTGCATTTGTTTCTTGTCTCTTTCTGTGTATCTCTGCCTCTCTCAGAGCCTGCCTCTCACTGCCTCTTTTTTTCTCTACATCTCTGTCTCTAACTTTTTCTCTCCGTGCGTGTGTCTTTGTCTACGCATGTCTCTTTGTCTCTGTTTATGTATCTCTCAATCTCTGCTTATTTCTGTGCTTCTGTCTCTCTGCTTCTATCTCTGTGCCGGGTGCCTGTGTTTCTCTCATGGAACATTTTATCAGATAGAAAAATACTGCAGCATTAATATTATATTCTGACTTCACTTTCCTATAGAAAGGAAATTTTACTATGCTTACTCCTATACTATTATGTTAAAAGGGTGCTTCGGCCGCAGTAGCATAGTGGCATGGTTTCGGATTAGTGGCCGGCGATTTTCGTTCAGTCGCGGGTTCGATCCTTCGCCGCTGAAGACGGACGGGGCTGATGCACGTTAAATTTGTCGGGGCCCAAAGTCCTCCCTTTGGCGTTGTGTGGAAATATGAGAGGGTGGTGCCAGCTCAGGTGTCGTCCTCGTCACTTGATCGAGGCTCAAAATTACGAGATTCGTCAATAGCCCTCGTGTTGCTTCTAGTGCGACGTTAATGAGAACTAAACTAAATTAAAAACCCTTTTACCAAAAGATTTATTTAAAATGTCTTTTGTTGAAGCGAAACCAATTTGGTGGCTTTCAGTGTGTGTAAAATTCCTAATTTGCCTTTCATGCTTAAATCCTGTATTCTAACGGCTCGTAAAATTACCCAAGAAATTTCATAATTGTTTCAATATTTGGTTACATTCCTAAATTTTCAGTTTTCCATATTGTGTACTTATAACTGTATATCTAGTAAATTATGTATTTATTTTTGTCTAGAGTTTTATTTTTGAATTTTTCCATTTTACTTTTTGTGTGTACTATTTGAACCAAAGCTGTTGCCGCCGAAAGACTGTCTGCCCGCATGAGATATAGTATCAGCATCTGTTATTACCAGGAAATCGTGATGTCAATTGAATGCAGATCGATTTGTAGGTTAAAGTGGGGAATAAGGTGTCCCCTGGGCGATTGGCGACTTCCTGGATAGGTCGCCAAACGTGCATGACATAAGCATTCGGTATGCTTAGGGTTACCATAACCTAAATCGCCACGCTTAAATCATTATCGCCCCCAAAAGTCGACAATCGCATAAGGGACACCCTATTCCCGACTTTAACCGATTTGTATTCTAAAAAAAAAAGGAAGAAAAGAAAAATTTAAAGTGAAAATGAGAAGTATTAGAACCATGATGTCACAGTATTAGAACTATGGTGTCACACCCTGTAAACAAATTGTTCGCATTTTTTTTCTTTTGATTTTCGGAACGATGTTCTGTCTTCTGTTCTTTGCTCTAACATGTATTGTTGAAAATAATTGTAAAAAAAAAAAACTATTATTGCCAATAAATGCTGAGTGCGTGGATGATTTCGGGGGGGGGGGCGGTTTGTAGCCCTAATCCCTTTGGGTGAGCTCAGTCCCCTTGGGTAATCTGCAAATTGCTCTATTGTAACTATTAGGATTAATGTGCGGTGTTAATGAACACCGAAGCAGTGAATCAATTCGACTCCAAGTCATTGTTACAATAAAAATGCAATTAAAAAATTACAGCTTTGAGGAATATCCGTCTTAGAACTGTTAAAGATTGCTTTTTTAAAAAATTATACTTTGTTTTTCTCTATTTTCTTTCAATTTCCCCCTCCTTTTATGGGATTTTTTTTTCACTGAAGTTTATTGAAACTGCTAACTTATATTGTTAACGCCAAATAAATGATAGTAAATTCTCATTCGAAGCAAATGATAACATTTCGTTCGATTTATTATGTTCTTTAATTGTAGAAGTATAATCCGTAATTTTACTTGTTTCCAATAAATTCCCTCTCTCATTTCTTATAAATTAAAACCTCTTTAACAAGTCACACTTTTTCTTTCGAAACTTGCTTTAAATTATTCTCGTAAAAATCAGAGGTTACCTAATTCATTCTTTTTAAATTCATTCTTTGCTTGTTTCTTCCCCTCCCTTCTACAAACTCAGACATATTTGTTTTTTAGTCTTCATTTTCAATGAGAAATCGCTTGCTCTTTTTCTTTAAGGAGTTTTCTTGCTTTTCTAAACGACATTTTTTAATGCAACAAAGAAAACTAATCACGTTGCATTCAACTCTGATGTCATTTCTTAAATAATTAATTAATTTTTGACCACCATCGAAGGTGTTTATTTTTACCGCAAACCGGTATATATATATTTTAATTCTTTCAATAATATTCTGTAATGTGTATGTGTAAATCAATTTACTCAGTTTTCGACGCATCAATATATATTTAAAAGGCCCAATACTCTGTGATGAAACCAATATCCTGTGTGTGTGATATTTATCAGAAGTTGTGTTTATTTATCATATTTGGACACATATAAAATTTGCCTTTCAGAAGAGGGGGGAGAACATCATTTTCTAAATAACAATTATTTGTGATTTTCATTTCATGCGCAATTTCATTTGCTTTTTATTATTTTTTGCGTTGCATAATTTTAGGTTTTGTTTACAGTACATACAATATAGTACACTTTAAGTACTATACAATAATTATATGTAAATGGATTGAATTTTTTTTATGCTTTATATACAATATTTATGATCCTGATTATTTATATACCGGCCAGTTCGGTTCTTTACGTCCGTAATAGGAACGAAAATCAGTTATAAGTCGAAAAGAACGCAAGTCAAATTTGTATTTTTTAACACTAATTTAACTCAAATGGTTTATAAAAATTGTTCACAAAACACAAAAAAATTAATCTCGTACGTATAAAGGAATTTGTCATTGTGAAAAGAAGTCTTAATGGTACAAAAGATGCCTTGTAGAGATGCGAATGGATTTTAAATCTCTCTAAGTCCTAAGTCCTTCCGCAGACGTGGTATGGAAATTTGGAGAGGAAGGTTCCAGCTGAGGTGCCTTCCTCGTCATTTGTCCGAGGCTTAAAATTGCGATGTCTTTCCCCAACAGCCATCGTGTTGCTTCGAAGTGCAATGTTAATAATAGACAGTCAATCAATATTGTTATTTCTCTCGCCAAAAGTGAGATTTAATTTCGCCAAAAAAGCGATAATCGCATCAAATATCGGTTGTAGTAATTTGAGAAACACCTTTTTTTTTCTCTTTTTTTTTTGTAATGTAAAAACAAAGGCTAAAGTCTTCTGAAGGGAGCTCTCGACCAGTACAAACGTATTCCAAAAGTTATGAAAGGAACAATGTAAAGTCTTTGTATATACTTGTCCCCAACAAATATTTTCGTTCTTATTTAACAAATCATCCCGTTTATTTCGACTTATTTTACAGCAGCGATGGTAATGTTGCCGTATTGAAATTTTAATTTGGTATTCACATATATTACGACCCTTTAAATAATTTAATTATTAAATAATTTTTCACGGAAACAACCACAACGATTGACTTCTTCAAATAAAAAAAAAATGCTTCATCGCCATTGGGGAAGGAGAGAGAGAAATACTTCAAAATTATTCCAACTTATTTTCTATATATTCTAATTCTATTATTTACTCACTATCAAGATTAACGTGTTTCATTTCTGCTCATCGCAAAAGTTAATCGATTCAAAAGGTAGCAGATTTAATTGTGTCTCTTGCGTTTTAAAAACAGGCTTTTAATTAGATTAGTTGCTTTTCACTTAAATGGATTTAAAGTAACACACCTAACTACACATAAAACCGTCTTTTAATTCCCATTTCTCTCCAGGAAACGGTGGGTATTCGGGAGTTATTTGCGGGGAAACAAAGCAACTCTTTCGAGTTCCCGTTTTAAACCAGCTCCTCTGATTAACTACGTCATCTCACGCGAGTAATTACTAATCCATTGACTGAAGAGCGGCGTCTTTTGTTCTAAGGAGACGACTAGACTTTATTTTAGAGTTGGAAGGAAATGAAGGGGTGGAGGAAGAACTCATTTTTTAATTTAAAATGTGAATAACTTTTGCGAAAAGAAAAACAATTATTTTTTTGTTTTGTATCAGAATCTAAAAATCAAAAGCTAGGGATTTTAATTATGAAAAATACACTACTTAGGAACGTGTGAAAATTGCCTCGTACTTGTATACAGCGCATATTTACATTATTTCACGTAAGGTATCCATACACCTTTAAAACGTCATTTTTGTCAAAATTTTCGATTTTCTAATTTTAACGTCAGTTTAAAATTTAAACTTTTTTCTTTCTAATACTGTTTTGAGTTTTGCTTATACCATATTTAGAACTTAGGTAACAGGGATTTGAATTTTACTCGATAGCTAATTTTTAACTGCATTTGAAAGTTTGTTTTTGATTTTGCTCAAAATGAGTTTTCTCGACATATTTACATATGGCAACGAAGATATCAGAAAAAGTTATGAACCAAATTCATTTATTTTTTTCAGATATCTTCCTTATATAGTTTTTAAGAACCCCTACTACTTTCATGGTTGTAAAATTGATATGCTTTTAGTAACAAAGGTGTAAATCATGTTTTTTTTTTAATTTTTTTTTTTTTTTTTTTTTTTTTTTTGATTTTTCCTTGTTATTTGACTCGAAACACAATAAAAATTGTAGTAATATGATTTTCATCATGAAAGTAGTCCCAACCCCACACAATGTTATGACGAATAAGATAAAATTTACAGAATAATGATTTTTTTTTTGTTTACTTTTGAGTTATGAGCGTTATTCTGATAATCAATTTATGTTCTCTTTTCACCGTGTTTTCCACTCCATTTTTTTTTTCTTTTCTTTTTTGAATGAAAAGCAGATTATTAAATGTGTTTTTCTTAGTTTTAGGTTGTATTTTAGTATTAAAAAATATTTTGATTGCAAATATTAATGTATTTCAAAAAAAAAATTCTCCGAAAGTGGGCGGATCCTTTAAGATGGTTCCCTCAGGAGTTAACTCTTTTTTTTTTTTAAATAAGTATAGGCATTGCGACCCCTAATATCCCAGCGGTCTTTTTTTCCCCATGGGATTTACTGTATTTGGTAACCACGAGTGACTCGCATCAGGGATATCCTAGCGATCCTTCTCTATTTTCGGCCCTCCTTGTCAATCATTTTCTCCTTTTTTTTTCTCTTCCAAGTGTCTATATCGTTGTCACTCATTGTTTTGCGCAGCATAATTAAATTTTGTTCTTTTATCATAAACTTCTACTTTCACTCCTTTAAGAAAGTCTCCTTTTTAGCTCATAAGTTACCCACCTTTTTTTGACTCATCACCCCGTTGAGTCAAAAGTTGGGCAATGTACGAGGGGGACTTCCGTCTTTGAAATCAGTAATGTAACCATAGTTTGTTCTGCAACTTATTTTATGTTCTAGCCCATTATTTCGAACAGTTATTTAATAACTCCCCTCTAGTGAATGCATGCTGAAAAACAAGGATGTTACTAATCAAAGATTCATGTATTAGTCAAAGGTATATTGGGAACAATGCTGTAAGTTTACTTTTCATATGGACATAACTTGTTCGAAAGACATTTAGAACTATTTGTTAAAACATTTGTTTGAGGCTTTTCAGCACCTTCTAGCGAGTTTAATTAAGGAGGGGGGTTGATTCTCAGTATCCCCTTATGCTAAAAAATGCTCCCTTGCATCTCTTCAGCACCCAATATCGAAACCGACGCGTTGGAAACTTTTATTGGCTTTGCCTTAAAGTTTCGCGACAAAAGATTCTGTCAAAATTATTCCAAGAACTGGAAGACTCCGCTTGTGTCGCAGCATAGGCCAATCTTGATCACGTCGAGAAAAACATTGCTGAAAAACTAGGAACATCGACCTGAAAAACCTGAAAACAGAACTGATTTTCTCCCGATTTCAATGCAATAAATTTTATTCTCTTGAAGAGGCTGAAGATTTTGTTTTCACCTAAATCGTGACCAACTTTCTTTTAATCGGGTGGTGGTTTCGAGTCCTAATAACATTGAAGGCCCGTCATTTAGCGAGAATGATGTACGCTGAATCGGAAAATTTGCATGTTGATATGTAGTAGAAATTAGAAGAATTGGGTGCTTACTGTAGTGTCGACCTCGTCACTTGGACATGACTCAAAATTACGGCATCCATCACCAGTGGCCATCGAGTTGCTTTTAAGTACAACTTTAATTAACAACCAATTGAAAATGTTTTGCTTGAAAGGCAAATGCTTCGAAATTTTTGTTTTTACTCTTCGCACAGCTCTTTTGAATGAAATGATTGAAAACCTTATATTAATGAGTTGTTTTCTACTCACATTGTATGTCTGGGTTAAAACTTTGAAAGTTTTTTTTCTCACATTTTAAAGCGCTTGATTGAGCTGAAATTTTCTGTATACGATTGTCTTGGATGACAATACGATAATTTATTTATAATTAATGAAAAATAATTGATTAAAGAATTAAATTTTGCATGAAGTTTCTCGCCAAGTCGCCAAATCCGCCGCCAAGGTATTACACACAAAATGTGTAGTTTGAAAGAAAACCTATGTTAAAAACACTCTTTTTTTTACCGGTGTTTTTCTTAATTCAATTGTAGTTGAAAAATATACCCTTTTGCATATGACTCCAAAAAGATTTATGCCATTTGAGATTTTTTTTTTTACATCGCACTTAGAAGGGACGCATGGGCTATTGGTGACAGATTCTTGTCATTCTAAACCTTGGTCAAGCGATGGGAGCGTCACCTAAGCCGTCGCCCCTTTTCGAAAATTCTCGCACTACGCCAACGGAAGAGCTTGGAATCTCCACAGATTTAAAGATTTAAGCTAACAGAAAATCGCTATTAGTTTTGAATTTTGTGCTTCATTAAAAATGAAATTAAAGCTGCATTTTTTGTTAGATTTGAAATATTTATTTAATTATTTTTGTTTTGGATGTACAATTTTCTGTAATATTTTCTTAGAATTTGCATTCTCTATTACCATAAATAATCTTCGTCTTGAAACTTAATGGCATATATTCCAAATTTAAGTATTTAATGAATCCACCACCAAATATTATGCGGGTTTTGCTTCTAAAATATCATCAATAGCATTCCATTCTTCCATTTTAATTCAAAAAAATATTGCTTTAAAACAAGCAAAGAAAATTAAACCCTTTAGCAATCCTTTGATAATTTTGAGACTTCTTTTTTGCCCTTTAGCAATGAATGCCTTTTCGTAAATTACGAATTAAACTATCCATGTGAAAATCTGAGGTTACCTAATTCGTTCTTTTTAAAATTATTTTCTTTGCTGGTTCCTTTTTTTTTTTTTTTATCCTTTTATAAACTTACACAGATTTGTTTTAAATCTTCACTTCAATGAAAAATCGCTAATTTTCTTTCTCCAGCATTTCTTTCTTTTCTAAACTGAATTTTTTTTATGCAGCGAAGAAAAATCACGTGTTACTTTCAACCGATGCCATTTCCTAATTACTTAATTAATGACTTTTAAAACTACCGACGGAAATGTTTTATTTTTACCAAACACAGATTCACGTTAGTATAGATTTTTTTTTTTCTCGTCCTTTTCTAAGAATGCTCGTGTGAATGAGTTACTTAGGCATCAATGCATTAATGTTTAATCATTGTTTATTTGAATTTGCTTTTGAAATTATTTTTCATTAATTCATTTCATTGGATTTTCAAAGGCATTAATTGTTTTTAATTTTCTCTCAGTGAAGGACAACAAGCTTATAAGCTCCTCCGCCCCCTCCCTCCAAAGAAAAAAGAGGAGTAGCAGTTTTATGATGGTTGAGTCGTCTGATATAATTCACTTTGATGACATCACTATTTATTTAGTATTTAAAAGTTGGCAGTTATATGCGTGTGTTGCATATATGTAGAATGAAGTATATTTATTCCTTTTGATGAGAGAAACAGAACATTTTATACACAGACGATAAACACCTTCAAATTTCATGAACCATTTTTCACAAACCTTGCGGCTTCGACTATCATGACCGAAACGAAAGAAAGAAAATTTCACCATGTCTCAAACACACGTGGAAGGATTTCTTCAGATCATGTGGTACTCGCGTGTATTGGATGGAAGGGTTTTTCAGGGACTTTTTCTGGAGTCGAACAGTCTAGTATTAATTATTCCTACAGGTTTGAGATCATTGTAAAAGTCAATTTAGCAGATTTTGAGAGCGAGTGATTGCATAAATTAAATGGTAAATTAGAATCGTATCAGAAAATTTAAAATAAACTCTTTACCGTAAGTTATAGAATGGGAAAAATTAGAAAGTTAAATTATTTTTAAATATGAAACCCATTACACACACACACACACAGATATATATATATATATATATATATATATATATACTAGCTGATACCTTCTCTCTTCACTGGGCAGACAATAATATTATGTTTTGGAACATATATGTAAAATATCAAGAAAATTTTCAATTGTTAAACGGTAATGATAATCTAAATTTAAAATTTTAAGAAATTGATTGTATGTAATCTACGACTCTCAAATATATGAGAAAAATAAAAAAAAAAATTAGTAAAAAGACCCCCCATATGTATATAATACGGATAAATTCATTCCACCGTATACATGTTACACCTATTATTGCCAAAGATATTTGTACCTCTTATCAGAAGATTCATCATGTGCTTAGCTTTCAAATGAAATACCCTCGCAATGACATCGTGTCTATCATAAGATTTTTGTCCCTGCCTCAAGAGATCTTTGATTTCTTACCATTTAGAATTGCAAGTGACTGCAATCTTTAAAAAAAGTCCTGCAAGTCGGGACATCCAAAATGTCTTACGTATGTCACAGCGTCTTGAGTTCGTTCAAGCAGGTAGCGAGGTTCTCCAGTAAACGAAGATTGTCTTGCATGTTCTCTACTCCGTAAGAAGTCTCCATTTTAGTATTTTTCAAAATCCCGCTAAGTTTTGGAGCGAAATTACTCTTTCACCAATCGTGGAATTCCAAACTTATTTATTTCTATCGCGAAATATGCACGTTTCCTATTTTCGACATGCACGAAATTTCACATAAAGAGCCCTTTCGCCAATATCTTGCCAATCCTCCTCCAGCGCTTCAATATTGAATTATTTGATATTTTTTCATTTCGCACGCGCAAATCTCACGAAGTAAACTTAATTGGTGACAATATACAGTATACATATAAAAAAAATATATTCCGTTTGGCGTCGGTCATATCATTTTTGGAGAGAAAGTCGCCAAAATTTACATAATCGATGGATAAGAGTAGATGAACGAATGAAAATTACATTTTGGATAAGACTTCCGTAAAATCCTTTCTTAGTGAGCGTCTACATCGCAAAATGAATAACTATGCTCAATTTCAAGTCAATAGGTTGTATAGTCTTTGAGATCTCGTGATGAGTCAGTCAGTGGTATTTCGCTTATATATATATATATATATAGAGAGAGAGAGAGAGAGAGAGAGAGATAGTCTTATCCCCTTAAGTCGTGATAGTCGGATTCCATCGCTGCTTAATGGCGAGTTACAGAATTAATATAAATTGTTCTTTGTTATATAAATTCCAACATCAATATGAATTTTCTGCTCTACTATTACTCTTTTTCGACATTGTTTTTAAGTATTACAAAAATCATTAATGAAAAAAAAAAAATCTTTTTGACTCTTAAAATTTGAACAATAAAAAATGGTTGAACATAATGCTAATCTCACTGACAATCAGAGTTTGAAAATAATTTGTTATAGGAAAATTCCACGCTAAAATACTTCACTTTCCGAGAAATTTTGATTCGGTTAGATTCCAAGCATTGAAATAGGAAGAAAGGTAACTAAAAAGTATTAAAATGGATAATCCTCTCTTTCCCCCAAACTTTCCAAGGATTTTACAAACTTTTGTTCATTTCCATTAGTCTATTTTTTCTTTTCTCCCTTTTGTGACAAAAAAAACCCGTCTGTACTTAAGATTCCGGGACTTGCGCGTTTTGGTTTCGTAAAAGATTCCTAATTTACTCATGTATTTTACCTCTCTTTTTTAGATGCGCGCGCACCATTTGGTTTCTTTTTTTCTCATGTTTGTCATTTCTCTCATGCAGGGTATAAGTTTGCTATGGCAAATTGGAATTCCATGACATTTTCATCCTACTACATATAAAATAGAAAGAAAAGAAGATATATTAATGTCTTGTCTTAACACGAAGCCGTTATGTTATAAAAGAAAATATTAATCTGAATCTCACAATGTATGAGTGCGTGTGTGTGTCATCTCCCGTGCACGAAGCCCGCCTGTAGAGGGCTTTTGTTTTGTTTTGTTTTTGTTTTAGGGGTAAGATGTCATACAATCTCCTTAGATCTGTTCAGACGATTCTCCGAGCGGAGCGAACGTAACCGAATTGATACTCGAAAAAATAGTGAATCGTGGAGTGATTGAGTGCTAAAGGTAGTTTGTATTGATCACCAAGGTAACGCAAAAAGGAACTGTAGAGAATGAATATTGTTATTGTTTTTAAAAAGTGTGTCCGATTTTGTATGAAGTTAAGTGAAAGTAAATAGCTGAATAAGCTATAGTAAGAAATGAGAGTTTGTAAGAAACAAAGTGATATTATTTATGAGATCTAAAAAATATGAGAAAGAAATTTTTTTTTTTTTGTGATTATAATGGGGAAGGGGTGTGTTGATAAAACCGTCATTTCCCCATAATTTCCTTTCAGAAGGTGTGCGGGATGCAAGCAACTTTCCTGTCGTTCCGGAGAGCTGTTACATTAAAATTTCATTTTCGTTGCACAGAACTGTTCCGTTAAATTAATTAACCACACCGAAAACGGACTACACTCCGCGTAAAAGAAACTTCATAATACTTATTTAAATAATACTTATTTTAATGCAAACAGAAACATCTTCAATCATTACAACCGTAGACCTATCGAATAATTTATAGAACGACACATAATAATAATGTTTTTGTTGCCAATCGCACAGGAGCAAATCTGTTCCATAATCATTTAAGCAAACGATTTTTTCGTAATATTTACTTTTTTTTGAGAGGCAAAGAACTATTAATTTATTTCAAACTTATTTACAAATTTAAAACTTAAGTGAGTGGAGAAAAAGATCGTTTGCTCCTTTTCTTCAAATCTCCTTACAGCTCCGCAGTCAAAAATGACGTAGGAAGACACCACATATATACATATTTGAACTTCCGAAGCCCAATACCACTACCTTCTATATAACCTTTGTGTCTTAATTCGGAAGAGGGGGTGAATTAATTTAAAAGGAACCTCGTAAACATAAGACAATTGCTCTCTAGAAGTTGTTTGGTTTGAATATTTTCAGCTGAATATTTCTTATGAACCAAAAAAATCTTGAAAATTTAAAATATATAATTTTTTCTACTGTATATGCATATTTTTTCTTTCAATAATAAACTTTTAAAACATTTAACTCAATGGAGTTGTCTATTATTCATTTAAACTCTTCACACAATTAACTTTTCACGAAATTGGCAATTTCCACTTACTACTTAAAAAATACACACTCCAGCCTATATCGTGATTCGAACAATTATTAAATTGCTTGAACTTCGCCATTCATTTGCTCTCCAAAACACTTTAAGATCTTTCCGCGTCTAACACATCCCGAAAGCTAATTTATTCCAAAAGCGGCAATTTTAATTGTTTTCAATCTTTTAAAATGGGCTTTTAATTAGATTAGCTGCTTTTTCCACTCGAGTGGGTTTAAGATAACATCCCTAAACTACACTTTAAAACTGTCTTTTAATTCTCGTTTCTCCCGGAACAATGTGGATTCTGGAGTTATTTTCGGTGTGGTGGGAAACAAAGCAGTTCTCTGGATTCCTATTTTAAACTCACTCCTCTCTGATTAACTACTTTATCTCACGCGAGTGGGAGTAATTACTATTCCATTGACTCAGGAACAGCCCGCTTTATTCAAAGGAACCATCTCTACCATTCGAGAGTGGCAAGGAATAGTTAGTGAAAAGTGTACTCCACCTTTCACTGACGTTGATTGTTTCTTTCATAATGCATTATTTTAATTCATATTCATTCATTGTAAAGTTTGTCATGCTATAACAATGTGTTTTTACAACGTTTTTCTGAATTTCACTTGGTGTGTGTGTGTGTGTGTGAGAGAGAGAGAGTGTGTGTGTCATCAAATTTTCGATCGTTAATTTAACCAACTTCCCATCAAGCTAGAGCTTTGAAATTTCGGGAATCGTTCGTACTCGCCTAACAATGCAATATTTAGACGTTTGCGACAAGTTTTAACTAATATTTCAATAACTTTAATAAGTCAAAATATTCTTTCCTCTCGGCGCTTTTAGGATTGAGGAAAAAAATTTTTCCCCCCCCTGGGAACACCGGGCACTCCCCACACCACATGACGCCTCGTAAAACTATTGTACTCACAAAGGGGAGATACTATCTCCGAGATAGTAAGGGTTGCTGACTTTTAGTCAGTAATCATTCGCAAGAAAGAAAGTTTCCAATATTTGGCGCCGTGTCTTATCACAATAATTTTTTCTGAACTCTGGTTCCCATTTTTTTTTTAATAGAATGAGTTACAAACTTTCAAATGCATGTTTTGATTTTATGAGTAACAGTCGGCTGGCAAGGTTATGGCGTCTGTATTTTGGGATGCGCATGGAATAATTTTCATTGACTACCTTGAAAAAGGAAGGACCATCAACAGCGACTATTATATAGCGTTATTGGACCGTTTGAAGGACGAAATCGCCGAAAAACGGCCGCATTTGAAGAAAAAGAAAGTGCTGCTTCACCGAGACAATGCACCGTGTCACAAGTCAGGGAAAACGATGGCAAATTTCCATGGATTGGGCTTCGAATTGTTTCCTCATTCACCATATTCTCCAGATCTGGCCCCCAGCGACTATTTCCTGTTCTCAGATCTCAAAAGAATGCTCGCTGGGAAGAAATTTTCGTCGAATGAAGCGCCGAAACTGAGGCCTATTTTGAAGCAAAGGACGAATCGTACTACAAAAATGGTATCGAAAAGTTGGAGGGTCGCTATAATCAGTGTATCACCCTTGAAGGGAATTATGTTGAAGAAAAAAAATTATTTTGCCAAAAAAAAAAATGTGTTTTACTATGGTAGGCCGGGGACTTTTCAATTGACCTGTTACGAGTTATCTCTTACTGTTTTTCATTTTCAAATTAATGTAAATGTCGTTTTAGTATTATGTCTACAATTTCATATTATTAGACTTTATGACATTCGATGTTTTCTTGAAAATAAAAACTTGGCACCCATGGCAAGACGCTCTAAATATGCCTGGCAGTGAATGGGTTAAACTCCAAATGTATAGAAAAGTCCATTACCACAATCCACTTCCATTCTCCAACTCAAAACAAAGCGAACGATTGACGTATAAGTTCTTTTATGCATACCCTGCATAAAATGTATTGCTTTTCTGTCAGTTTCCTTCTTTGTTATTTGCCGTTGGATTAATTTCCTTTTTTTGTTCCGCCGTACCTTTCCAGCGGGGAAGATATCTCCCTTTGTGCTCCAAAAGATTAATGCAGCTATCCTTCGGATTAAATTCGAGCAAATTAGAATCTGAAAATGCTGAACACGCTGTTGTTGAATAAATCTAAAATCGGTTTTTCGGTGAGATCTTTCGACCATATTTCACTCTCTGCCCCCTTAAGATAGACTGCTAAGCTGTATCTCACATGTTTTACACTGATAGATATTTTAAAGAAAGAAAAAAATTACACAAATTAAAAGGATGGTTTTTGGCGAGTTTTTTCCCCTCCTATTCTGGTTCCAATGTTTAATTGTGATTCTCCTATTTCTTCTTTTTTATCAAAACCGAAAACCTGGATTTTGTATTTTAAGAGAATAAAAATGTATATGGTGACTCTAAGAAGAAAATTAACATATGTTTATTACGCAAGTTCAAGCTCTTCTTCATGAATTGTATGTATTAAAGTATTGTTATGAACATGAGATGATGTTTCCCTGCAACCGTTCTCAAGTGAAAGAAAAGAAACGCAGAGATGTCATCAGTGCACCAAGGAAATTTCTGCATTAGACCCTTTAACATTGGCGATGTATTTGGCGACTTGGCGAGAAATTTGATAACTTTTTTCGAGAAGTGGAAAATCTCCAAAAGTGCTGGAATCGATTCGATATATTCACGTGAAAGAAAGCTACGGACTTTTCCTGAATTTTCCTATGCCACGTGGTACTTTGCTTGAAGAGGTATAAATATTCGAGAGTCTGTTAGTCAGTCAGTCTGCTTTGAAGATTAGTCGGGAAATCGACTGCAAGGCGGGCAGTTTTAGATAAGCGGTTCTGCCGAGGAACGGTAGCTTGCGGAGTGAATTTGTGGGCAAGGGAATCTACCGGAATCCAGTACTACACTAGAAACCTCTTGACAGACAATGTGGAGTGAGCCGACGCATTGTCTTGGTGGAAAAATTTGCCGAACTTATTCTCTGTCGATTTCTACTGTCTCAGCAATCTCACGAATACTTAACCGATAGTCAGATCGAACCAGATTACCGATTTTTTTCGATATTGTCATTCGTTTTTGATGTGGGAGAGCGACCCAGGCGTGAATCATCTTCAACGTCTTCTCGGCCATCTAGAAAACGCTTAAACAATCAAAAGCACTTCTTTCAATAAATTATAAGTTTCTTTAGCGATTTTTCCAAGTTTCATGTGAAATTTCATAACTGTTCGTTTCTAACTTCTCATTTTCCCGTCGAAATTAAAAAAATAACTCTAATGCCAACGAAAGGTTACGGGTACACTGTCGCTGTGGCGTTTGGCGCATGCGTACTTCTGTTGCTGCGTCAGTCTCGTTATTTAATAGCCACACCTCTTATATCTTAAAAAGCTCATCATTATTTCAAAATAAACAAAAAAGAAATAAATTTCTTGTAGAATGTCTAAAGTGCGATGATATTGAAAACAGTGCTACGAAGACAATGTGGCAGAATTTGGAAAATAAACTATCCGAAAGCTGAGTTAACAAATCGTAATTTTTAATGAAACCTGCAAAGGACAACTTTTTTTATGTTTACTATGTTTCTCTAAAACTGAACAATATATTTTTTTAAGTGTTATTTCAATGCAATCGTGATATTATCTCGGAATTATTCAAAATTTTATAATGGAATGTATTTTATTTAGTTTTATATTATTAGTTCAACACTCATACACTAACGCGTCTTGCGCAAAAAGTAGACTGTCAGTCACTAGTGACTGCCATGGCGCTTAATAAATCAACCATATTTAACACTATTTTCTTTCCCTGTGAACAATTATTTTTTTTTTAAAAAAAATTAATAACTGATATGCAAAAGGGAAATCTAAAATAGTTTTCATTGTTTCATTTTGGTTTTAAAGCCTTTTCAATGAAATGTTGATAAAACTGGGATGTGTGAAAGATTTTGCTCACCTGTTTTAGCTGAGACTATTTATCTTCGTTTTCATGCTTTAATTCATAAAATGTTTCGCTCATTTTAGCTTAAACTATTTATTTTCGTTTGATGTATTCTTGATAAAATGTCAATAACTTTGTATTGCAGCAGATATTTCTTTTCAATCATTTTAGCCTAGATTATTTATTTTCGTTGAGCGAGGAAATGGTTCGAATTTAATTGATCTAATAAGATAAATATTTAAAACACTATTGTATTAATATTTTAGACTTTTATTTTTGTTAACAAACCCAGTCATTAGGAATTTTTCTCAATTACTATCCCTCCCCCCCAACAGACTGCAGTAATGACGTACTTTTATCTCCTCAAGTATTTGAACAAAAGTAATCACTTACCCTTTAGAATAAGTTCTCCGCACGACCACCCCCTCCTTTCTTCCCCTGTCGTCTGCAGTTTCCCATAAATCAGATCCCCTCCTTTGACCACGTCAAATCACCTTTGGAAAACCGAATAACCTCTAAATCACCGCTCCTCAAAGCAAGTAAATAAACAACAAAACACTCGTAAAAAGAGATTGTAAATTGCTCAGTGGGTTGAAAGAACTGGGTTAGATTGTCTACTCATGCCTTTGATGCGAGCGAATGAAATAAAAATCCCCACATAACAGTATAGAAGAGTATTATATTTTAGATGTGGTCGGATAGTTACGTAGTTGCTATAAGTATTTGATACATTGTCTGATAGATAGGTAATGGTACTCTGTCCCTATCCTGGTATGGGGCCATCGATATATTTGGGTTGTAAACAATTCGCTGCTCTTAGTGTCTAGTTATTTCAATTGTTTGATATCTCTTTTTTTGACTTTATTACCGCATATTAACGTTATAAAGAATCCCCTGGTTTTATGGGAATAAAATTTAGGGCGAAAATATTTTTTTAGTCACGATATTAAAGATTTTTTTTTTCATTCGTGAAAGAAACCATTAAAACCTTCATCACTTTTATCTGATACACAACATTTAGTTCCTCATCAACCGGTTGAGAGTTACAACAGCCAAATGTTCAGGGTCGCTAGTTCATGACCGGCTTTGTTTCATTCAAGCCTTGGGTTCAGTTCATGATTCCACGAAAGGCACTTCGTGTAGCGGGACTGATGCACACTAAATTTAAGGAAATTCAAAGTCCTCACGTCCGGATGATGTGGATGTTTGTGGAGCTGGGTGTCAGTCGAATTGGTCTTACCCCTTTCAGGGGCATCGTTTGCAGAGTGCAAACTGTGCCTGTTCGTGTTTGAACTATGCAAACACCTCCCTATAC
>BMAW01118961.1:255804-308513 GCA_019974015.1 Nephila pilipes
TATGCAACGTTGTCAATAAAACGAATCCATTGTTCTGGCGCTCTCCGTCATTTAGAGTTATTTATGCTTGTTAAATGCACAGATGGAGTACTGCAGTTTGCAATAATATCATTTACAAATAATTCGAAATAAGAACCAACGTTTTTATATGGTGGCAAAGTTTATTAAAAAAAATTATTAAAATATTAGTTAAAACTGGTCGCAAATATCTAAATATTGCATTGTTAGGCAAATAAGAACGGTTCCCAAAATTTCAGAGCTCTAGCTTGATGGGAAGTTGGTTAAATTAACAATAGACAATTTGATGACACTCTGATACACATACATACAGACTCACACCAAGTGAAGCACATAACAACGTTAAAACTAACTAAAATTAATTAATCCGGTAAATTAAATGGTTGGAATACAGTTTAGTCAAACCACTCTTGGAGACAGGAATTATTTGGCGGTATTTTGCCAAAGGTTGCTAAATTGGTCCGCGAAGCGAACTTAACATTCAGCCAAAAAAAATTTTTTTTTCGTCAAGTTTGGTAATTATTCAAATTACGCCAAGTGATTGGGCTAAACTGCATTATTTAAAAAAATATGAGTTAAAACTTGTCGCAAATGTCTAAATATTGCATTGTTAGGCGTGTACGAACGATTCCCAAAATTTCAAAGCTTGATGGGAAGTTGGTTAAATTAACGATCGAAAATTTGATGACACACACACACACACCAAGTGAAATTCAGAAAAACGTTGTAAAATAATGAATATTGTTACTTATTTTGCTTATGGTGATTCATTTTTGCCTACTACAGGCCGTGGCGAAGAAAATTTTTATAAGGAAAAACTAACATTAATACTGTCACAAATTTGTAAATATTACTTGTGTTTGTCATAAAATATCTCAGACAGATCGGAAATACTCAGATTTTGGGCGAAAATCGCGCAATTTAGGCGTATTCAATGATAAAAAAATTGCATTTCTAGTGATTTGGAGACTTGGCGACTACTTGGCAAGATTTGGCGAAAAATAAATATTTCTGAAAAATTCCATCATCGAAGCTCTAGAACCAAAACTAAGCGAGATAGCCAAGAATCTTTCCGAAACTCTTAAATTTTTACGCCATGTCAGGTATAAATACTACCGGCTGAGATAAGACGATCAGTTTTGATTGCTAGTCTAGTGCATAGCAGCTGTTATCTGTCTGAGATATTAGAGACTTCTGTGTTTGGAAGCTGTTTCCTGTGGAATTAACTGAACTGGAGCTGTGTAATTGTGATGCCTACAGCTGGAATTTCCTGCGTCCTGTAGAAATTGCTACGAATAAAAGTCTTGAGATTTTTAAGAGATTATTTCATCGACTCTCAATCGACACGATCCCCGAAGAGCGGCACAATACTTGGCATTGTTGTGCACGTAATCAACTTTTATTACCACTTTTCAATCAAAATTGTGAAAGAAATTAGGTTGCCTTCGTTAAACAATCTACTTCTAGAGCAGGTCATTAACTATCAACTCAACTTCACGTGACCAGTGTTTTGCCAGTATTCACCATTCGTCACAATTTACAAGTTGCTGTAATTTCATTTGGTGATACAATTTCAGAAAGTAACTGTAAACGTTCGCCAAAAATAAACATTCCTTGCCAAGGGTACGTTTTTCAGAAGAAAAATATCCTGGCGCCATCTGTTGCAGACAGTCCAAAGTACGTCAATAATAAATAAAAATTAATTTGAAATCTTAAATAAAAATGGATAATAACGACATAAAATTCTATTCTGGCTACGCTATTCGATAGAGAGAAGTGTATACTTCCAACTTATTCAATTCTGCTTGAATCAATAAGTTTTTTCTTGTAAAAATGTGTTCGAATATTTTATCTGTTATACTTTAGCATAGAAAATTGAATATCCATGTTACATAAAGGCAAAATATTACATGTCTTTTTTTTAAATCAAAATTATAAGAATGCTATCTAATAAATAATTATATGTGTTATATCCATAGTAATTTATATTAATATTCAAGCATTTCTTCTACCTGAAAGTATGTTTGAATTTAGGGCCCTACTCTTTAACATTAGCCGAAGATAGTCTAAAGAGATACCTGAGGGAGAGAGGAATCCATCTGATAAAGGTTTTGTGGTGTTCACGTGACTTTCAAAAGAGTCAGCGTGGAAGAGAGTGGAGGCATAGAGGGGTTAGTTTAAACTCTAAAAAGGTTTGATACAATCCGCAGGCCCATCATTACAATATTACTTTTAAAAAATTCGATACGGTGCTAAAGTTAATGGAAAAGACTCTAAGAAACAATAAGCATTCCCATTGGCCTAATGAAAAAAACTATTTGTCGACTCTTTTCTCTAACGCCTCACCCAAACACCTTCCCGGAAACAAAGAAGCCATTCAGATAACTTCCTTCCCAAAATACCCGGAAACGACCTCCGACACCCACGGTCCTAAGGTTTCGAGAGGAAACAAAATAATCATCAGAGACTATCAACACACTGCATCAGTGACTGTAATACGGGCATCAAAAAGGCATTTCCCCCCGAATTTCCAAATGGTAAATGCACTGTTGCATTAGAATGTAATTGGGAAGGGGGGGATGTGATTATTTGTGCCTTAACAATGAATATGGTAATGCTATCTGTCTGATGGAGTGAAAAAAAAAAAAGAATCTTTTATATGTCTTGTACGTGATAGGCAAACACAAATAGTTCGTAGATTTTATATTTCTCCTGATCCTATTCCGTCTGTATCAAATGGTTGGTGCTAACGAGGGATTATTAGAAATTTTAAAGAAAAAAGGGATTTTTTAAAAGGAATTTTCGGGAGTGAAATGCCCTTTGTTATTGTGATAAATGTATAAGCTGGAGTAATGATGAAACATTTTAATGAATTTTTGACGTCTTATGTAAGGAATACGAATAACAATTGATTTATTATTGTTATTGATTAAAATTCAAATATGATAGTATACGAGGTTTGTTCAAAAAATACCCGTGTTTGGAAAGGGAACGCTGTTACTATTCCAAAAAGGGCGGGGGATAAGGGAGTCGTAATCCCCTCCCATATAAGGATTGCTGCATTCTAAAATTTTAAAACTATAAAGTTTTTTTTTTTTTGAATTTTGTAATTTTTTTTAATATAATTAATATTCGAAATCCCGTTCTCCACATAAACATTCTTTTCATCTTGAAAATAAACAATGAAATTTGAAATGTGGGAACCCCCTCTCCCATGAAAAATTTCCCTCTACACTCCCGATGGCCGTCTTCACGTTATTTGGAGCATATTCATGGGAAGCAACCCATGTTTTCATCGCTGCTTTGGTGCAACTCGGCGCGGCAACATCCCAATCCATGTGCGTCATCTTTTTCTTCATTTCTTACTACATAAAAAACACCTGGCAACAATGGCGTAGAGACGGGATGGGTGATGGGGGCTCTAGTCTCCCCCCATTAGGATTGCTGTGTACTGAAATTTTAAAACTGAAACTTTTTTTATACTGAAATTTTTTTCAAAAAAAATTAATATTCGAAATCAATAGACATTCTTTTCACCACGAAAATCAACAATGAAATTTGAAATTAATTTTCAGGTATGAGTTGAAGTGGGAGAACCTCCCTCCCCCGTGAAAAATTTCTCTCTACGTCCTACCCTGGGAACAAAGGTAACAATTGTATTAGATAGAGTTCTAATGCATCTAATTTTCAGGAGGCCGCGGTAGACGAATGGTCATGGTCGCGAGCTCCCACGACCGATCAAGTCTTTATGGTATTACAGACCGTGCTGATGCTCGTTAACCTTCTAAAGTTATGCACGTATAATCCAGTCCGTCTGGAGATTCACCAAAATAGAACCAAACGTGTAATTCCGTATGACTGTGAACTCGCCGGAAAGGGACTAAATGTATTTTTTCTCCTTCATGCGAGATTTTGAATTTCGTTTTGAACGTATTTAGCCAAATTCCTTCCCCCTTTAAGGTTTAACATTTTAATAGTTAATTGGGAAAGGTTGCAGTGACACAATGAACGTTGACAGGAAATGTTATGGCTCATTATGGAACCCTGCTTCTTCACACAGGATTCCCCAAGACCACGCAACTGCTGTGAACGAGCAATCGCCCAGTTTCCATTTGCAGACAAAGACACCGAACTCGGTGATAAAAATATCCTCTCCATGAGGTTGTTGTCGACTATCCGCGTCATAAAAGGGGGAAGAAACAGGAGAATTCTGCTTTTTGGAAGTTGTCTGTAAAGAAAAGATGATTTTTTTTTGCAACCGGTAGCTGCGTTTAAGTAAACCGTTTTAGGAGTAGCATAGTAAACCGCTTGATGATTTAAATCTCTCATTAGCATTATGAGGAGGTTTTACAAGGAATACGATCTCAGATTTCGTCCTCGTCACTTGACCGAGTTTCAGAATGATGAGGTCCTTCACAGTAGCTCTCGCGTTGCTTCTAAGTGCGATGTTCAAAATTAATCAATTATTTAATTAAATGCAGCATTCAAGCTGAATAAGACGCTTGAAAATTAAGTAACAAATAAAGTTATGACCACAGCAGAATTATTTTTCATTCGGCTCTAAATAAATTATTGTGATAATTTATTCGGCGTAAAGATTACGTTTAAATTATAAGCCCCAACGTTTTTATCATCGCATTCCGAATACAGATTTTTCTTTCTTTTTTCATTCCTAAAAATATTTCCATTTTTTTTTTAATATTTGTTAAAAGTAAAGTCCCTTTATTTGCGAAGCATACTAATGTAACTCAAAACGAGCAGAGCAAAATTCTTCTCCTTAAAACCCTGAATCAGATCCCTCCCAGAGGTTTTCATGCAAATAACAATGCAAGAAACCGCTTTTTTTTTTTATCAGGACACCCTGACAGAAGCTATTAAAAATTGCTTACGCGCCACTTCAATTTACGTAGGTCCTTTTGTGTAAAAGGAAGCAGCTACTTAAGAAAATTTCGTCAGAAGATTGCTTCATTGGAGGGGAAAGGAAGAAGAGATAAAAAAAAAAATACCTTCTCCGACTATTATGGTAATTTTGGAAGTAGGCGAGGACTGTTTTAGGGGTTGACGCGATGATGAGGGTGTTATATCGAGAGAACTCGAGCTTTCCTCATCTCATTCGGTATTCGATTTACTTGCGGTGTTGGTTGACGCATTATTTTCTTGGATCTCTGTGTTTTGTGGGATACGTGTTTTTTTTTTTTTTTTTTTTTTGGAGAGTTGGAGGAAGGGGAGGTTCATTATTGGTTACGAGTGTATTTATCATTTATACTCGAAATGAACTTCTTTCCGTCCTCAAAATAAACGCATATATGAGACGTGTTTTTTAAGTAAATACCACTTTGATATTTAAAAATTTCTTGAAGAAAAAAATGGAAGTTTATTTCTAATATTTTGTTGTTATAAAAAATCTTGTACCTTAACGTAATTAAGGCACTTATGATATTACCCAACAACCTTCTGAATTCCATTCTCACAAACATCTGTCGCCTGTTGGGCCGACCACTAACAGAAAAACATTTCTTGAAACTTGCGGAAACTCATTAGGTAAGGAAATAGTATTGAAACGTCTGTTTTCTCAACTCTTTTGCATTAGCTTTCTGCACAAAATCTGTCACTGTAGTGAACGGTCGCCCATTATGTTGCCCACCGTGAACATTAATACACAGCAATTTTTAAATGCTCTAGCTCATTTACGTACCGATCCACTAATGAATTTTGGGAGTTTTCACTTCTTTTGCATGCAGAAAACGAATCACTGCCCGTATTTCACTTTGCGATGGTATTTTAAATACGCACAAAACAAACGTAAACAAGGACAAAACTTCTATGACTAATAAACATGCAAGGTTTGGGTATTGAATAACGAGACTGATGTGATGATAGAAAATGATTAAAATTTCAGAAAAATTGAGTGATTTATTTCAGAGTTACATAGTTGCAAAGTAACGAGCTCAATAAGGTGTTGCCCCACCTCTAGCCTGGATGCAAGCAGCTACATGACGTGGCATAGAGTGATAAAGCTCCCTGATGGTCTCCTGTGGTATTTCTTACAAAATCGCTCCAATTGTCGGGCTGGGTCATCAACATTCCCTGATAGATGCAGTCGCCTTCCCATCATATCCTAGACATGCTTGATTGCAGAGAGATCTGGCTGGCCTAGCACGTGTTTGACAAGCTGTAAGATGGTTCATAGCAACACGTGCCGTATATTGTTTGGCATTATCTTGCTGAAAAAATAAGGCAAGGGTTCTACAAAAGGAACGGTAGCAAAACAGGTCTCAGAATGTCGTCGATGTATCGTTGTGCTGTAAGTGTGCCTCTAATGACGATCAAAAGGGTCTGGCTGTCAAGGGAACTGGCGAGGGCCTGTGTGGCGTCCAATAGTGAAAGCGAGATCGGCACACTGCCCTGGGCGTCTCCAGACACGTGTTCGATGATCGACAGGACACAGTTTGAAGCGGGATTTGTCGCTAAACACTATACGTCCCCAGTCAGCATCATTCCAACCTGATCAGGCCTATCACCACTGTAATCTGCCTCGACAGTGAGCAGGCATGAGTGGCAGATGGTATAGCGGTCGGTACGAGCGTAGATTTCGCTTTATCAGCCGTCTGTGAATGGTCATGGTGGATACTCTTGTGCGGGTCGCACGTCTGATGGTTGATAACGATGAATCAGACTCTGTAACAGCTGATCTGACAATCACTCTGTCCTCCCGATCTGCTGTGGCCCTTGGTCGACCGCTACCTTCATGACGCTGGAATCTGTCATTGTCCACCCATTCTTGCCAGCATCTTCTAATCACCGCATCGCTTCGACCCAAATGACGATTTGCCCAAACTGCCTCTTTCAATCCAATGATACGACCTCTTTTAAACTTTTACAGTTGCTCGTAATGAGCTCGAATCCTGGGTCGAGGCATTTTTTTCAGCCGTTGAAAGGTATCCTAAATCGCAATGCAACAGAAAATTTGACTATCCGATTGGGAATCGCTTCTTATATACACTTGTTGAGTGTGCAGCTCTAATGCGCTGTATCTCCCGCTATTCATTCGTTGGACACCAAATTTTAATCATTTGCATGTTCGGTCCAAATGCCTTTGCATACGAAATTTCATTACAATTTGGCAACTCCTTGGTTAGAATGAGAGAGAATAGAATTAGAATGAGAGAGAATATAGCAGAAAGGTCGTTACAAATTACAAAACTACAGTCGAACGTCACTATAAAGAACCCAGAATACAGAGATGTCTACATTTTAATGTGTTTGTTCATTATTCCCAACTGAATTCTTATTTAACTAATGTTATTTTAAATACTTAAAGGGAACTCCTCAGCAAATGGAAGTCTGCAGACTGAGAACTGACAATTCCCTTCCATGGATTTTTTCGCCTTTTTCAACGATAATTTTACACATACGTATAAAGATCTCTCGAAAGAGACAGCATTCCTAAGCTTTCCTCTCAAAATTCCCTTTTTCTACTCCCCCCCCCCGTTTCTGGAATTCAAACACTGGTCCATTACCCGATAAACAATAGTCCTTTTCCCCATTTTCCCCATTTTCCCCGACATTTTTAAAAATCCACTGGCTCACTACAAAGATCCCACTGTTTAAAACACTCCTTGTAAAATCAAATCAATAGTGGAACGGACTGAACACGCATTTTGCCATCGAAAAATTGGTAAAAATGTAAAAAGAAAATAATTTTCAATGGAAGATAAAATAAAAATAATCAAATACATTGATTTGCAGTGAATCAATTATGGATATCAAGCAATTTTTAAATTGTTGACCGTGAAAAAAATTTGGATGGAACAAAACAGCTACTTTGGGCTGAAAAAGAAAAAAATGCAGGAAAAAATCCTTTTAAAAGGGTTCGCAATTCAATGGTGTATATGTATATTTCGAGAGAGAAAAATTAAAAATTAATCCCATTTGATTCATATCTTTTAATATTTTATCATAAAAAATATCCATATTAGCTTTAATAATTTGTTGTTATTTTTCATTGATACATTCTTTTTATACATTACTCATACACATAGCATCATTTTTTTTTAAATCTGAGTTATTGCTGTAATGAAAAATATTACGACCTATTTTTATAGTATATAAAAGCTTTCTTTATTACTGAGATTTTTAATTGGGATTAATTTTTTTTGTATTTAAAGAGGCTTATTAAAATTTATTTTATCAAAATATTTATTTACATGTTTGATAGTACAAAATTCTACTTTTTGAAGCTCAAAATTATATTTTCTCACACGATATTTATGGAAAAAATAGTTTGTATAATATTCATTTAATGAAGAATATAACTTACTCTCAAGTTTATTATCAAGTAATAATCTGCAACTAAATAAATTTATCTTTTTTTAATGTAATATAAACAGTACTTAATGTACTTTTATTACCATAATCATTCTGAAAATTATGATTAAAATTTTTCAAAAACATTTTTCAATATCATCCTTGTTCATAATTCTATTCTCATATATTTTTTCTACCCCTTTCCTTTCTTTTAAATCTTTTATATTATAGTCTCTCTCTCATATATATATGTGTGTGTGTGAGAGAGAGAGAGAGAGTAACGATCCTGCTGGCTAAATGTAACGTATTTACTTTAACGTTTGTTCAATATTAATGAATCATTCCATACATGGCCGAAATACTTTTATTTTCATATTGTAGCAGACTTTAGTCAGGCTTCGGCCACCAAAGGGCAAAGCGAAGTTACCATACAAATCTCAGATGATCATCAGAGAAAGGACGAGCTTCAGAGAGGAGCAGTACAAAGAAGAGAGAAACATAAGAGCGTTTTTCACTGTGTTTTGCTATTTATGTGAGGGAAAATTCAATTAAACGTCAGAGTCCAGAAGGTCTGAATGGAGGGACTTCCAGGGAAGATAAATAGTATAAGACCTAAAGTCTGGTAGGGATCATCCCTATAGGTCTGTTCCGATGGGAAGAGAGCATTGTCAGCAATTTATTACAACGCGTGATTGATTTAATTAAAAAGAATAAGGAACTGTATCAGGAAATACGAATGAACATTAGAGTTTAAAGGAGAGAATGGGCAAATTTAGTAAATTAAATTATTTAAGTGAGAAATTAATGGGAATTAATTTTAATCATTACATATATATATGTGTGTGTGTGTGCGTGCGTGCGTGCATCTCCTCCCCAAGAATTTTTTTTTCTTTCGAAATTCAAATATTTCAGGATAATGTTTTTTTTATACTTAGGGAGATATTCTAAAAAAATTTTTAAACATAAGAACATTTTTTTTTTCTCCTTATTCTTAAATTTTTTTTTTTTTTTTTTTTTTATCAATAAGAGAAAAAAATATTCGACAACCGATTCCTGAGAAAATAATAGAAAATTTTTTGCTCTCTCTGAAAGAATACATCTGGTTTAGTGTTTGTAGATGACGAAAGAGGGAAAAAATGAGAAAAAAAAATTCTTGAAATCTTAATTATTTTTATGATCTATACTTTATACGTATACTTTTTTTATATATATATATATATATATATATATATATATATATATATATATATAATCTTGTTCAAATTTTCAATCGTTAATAAAATACTTTATATTCATCCACTGAAGTTCAAATACATTTTTTAAACTTGTAGTGGATGACACTTGAGTTTTTTCAAATATTTATTTATTTAATTAAATTAAATATTGTGAAAATGCAGTTTAGCAACCACTTGACGCGATTTCAAAAATTGCCGAACTTGGCGGTTTTTTTTTTTTTTTTTTTTTTGTTTGAATGTTAATTCCGCGAAGTGGACCAGATTGTCACATTTGGCAAAAAAGCGCCAAATAACTCCTGTCGCCAAGGGTGATTGGGCTCTACTGCGTTCCAACTTTTTAATTTATCAGATGATTTAATTAATTTTAGTTTTATATGGGAGAAAAAAATTTGCCACTTAATATTGTGATTCTGTCATATATATGTACCTATATTTATTAATTGTAATTATTTAATAAAAAGTAACTTAAATTAAATTTTTCTTTGTTGACCTAAGTAGGAATTGACTTAATTTTTTTTTTTATATTACTTGTTATTGGGTCCAAACAGGTCCACTGTAGCGGGATTCGATTCACTAATGTAAATCTATGTCAATAATATTTTCCCATCGCTTTAATGAAAATTTGTTTATCGCCGTCTACATTCACAGCTGGTTTTCATAGAAAAGGAGTTAGCACATTCCATTTATATAATATCCTCCTCAAAACACCCGGAAAACGATCCTCTTCCTTCTCCGACACTGGAACGATCGGAGCGAGTCTCGAGGCAAACAAATAATCATCAGTATCATCAACACTCGGCATCGGTGACAGTAATAGCTGCATCAGAAAGTCATTTCTTCCCCTTTTTCTCGAGACATAAAAGCGTTGTCGAGAGCATAAGGAAGTAATTGGGAATCGGAGGAAATGATTATTTGAGTCGTAGAAATGAGTATGGTAATGCCGTCCGTGCGGTGAGAGGAAGAGGGAGGGGGGCTAGAATAAAATGTTATCACTCCTCATATTTGTGTGTACGTGATAGTCACACCCAAATAGCTCTCAGGATTTTAGATTATTTGTAATACGATGTCGTACGAATGTCAAATGGTGCACATTAAGGAAGGGTGGTGGGTGTTGGAATTTTTAGAGAATTTCAGTTCTTAGAAAATAGACTGAAGTATACGAGCTTTAGAAATAGCTCGTAAAATTTTACAAATCAAGCAAACATTCAGAAATGTAATGGTAAAGCTTTCTATATATGGTAGGTATTTCATCTTATTGTGTGTGGAGGGGTGGGGTGGCAAACCTTACATATATATTTTACGGTAAAATGATTAATCTGGTAATTATTCATAATCACCACTAAACTTGGTAAATGTGATAAATTATTGAATATTTATCGCATTTACCGGATGTGGCTGTGGTAGCCTAGTGATCATGGTTTCGGATTTGTGGCCGGCGGTGCTGTTTCAGTAGCGGGTTCGATCCTTGGCCGCTAAAGACCCGCCGTGTAGCAGGGGCTGACGCACGTTAAATCTGTTGGGGCCTTATTTCCTCTCGAGGGCGCTGTGTGGAAGTTAGGATAGTGTGGTGCCAGCTCAGGTGTCGTCCTCGTCACTTGACCGAGGTTCAAAATTACGAGGTCTTTCTCCAATAGCCCTCGTGTTGCTTCTAGTGAGACGTTAATAAAAACTAAACTAAACAACACATTTTCCGGATAGTTTATAAAATCCCCAACTCGTAGTGGGGAATGTAATAATATGTTTTTGAATGGAATGATGTGTAACTTTTGCTTTTGGATGTTCTCCCTTCTTTGTAGTTGTTTACGATGTCATTTTTATGTACTTTGACACGAAACAAATCCTTTTAATGTAAATGAAGTAGATATATATACATGTATATAAAGTTCATAAATTACTGGAAGAACCGTTTTTGTAAATGAACTTTTTATCTAGCTTCAAATTGTTTTTATGGGGAATGAAAGTGACCGTTTATTTTTGTTTTACAGAATTCTTGTATACATTTTTTCGGGATGAAGGGGGGGGGTGCGATTTAATGTCAAGTAACGGTTTTTTAAATGACTTTTTGCACATCTGTTTTGTTTTACCTAATATGTATTTTCTAAATATATACAATGTGTACTTTCAAATTACCAACAATTATTAGCGTTTTAAAAATCTATGAAAATATGTATCTTAACTTTTTCTTAGCTTGCGCAAGATGCACACCGAGAGTTTTTTCTGAATTAAAAATACTTATTTTATTGATGAAGTGATTTTGAGAATGTTAAATAATCTGTGTTTTTAATGTTATATTCGACTTTTCTCTTGAAGAATTAGTGGCTTAAGAAGTAGAAATAAAAGTGTCGTTTCTGTTTGAAGCGTCTTGCTGTTTTTAACTTTTTTTTTCTCAATAGTCGCTACAACATGGGTAGATGCGCAAAAGACATTGTGATATATATATGTAGAAAACTGCATCATCTACTTCATTTTGCTTCTGTTGTGAAGGTCGTGCTACCCCAATCGACGGAGAAAGACTATGTTCCATAAAGAAGTATTTTATTAACAAGCTGAGGTCATCTTCATAATATAGATAACACATATTACGCAGTGGCGAAATTTCACAAGAAAAGCGTAGATCTGCGGCGTTTCACAGACGAAGTAGCGAGCGCAGAACACATATTACGCAGTGGCGGGTGGGAGGGATTACCACCAGAGAGAGAGCGGAAAAGATTGCATCACTTTTTATACGTCTGAGGTACGGGAAGAATAACACTCATCACGGTTTCTCGTAATAAGGTTACAGCTATAGTTACAACACGAGACCTTGTTTGAGAGATTAGTTTATATATATAATATATATATAATATACACAGTAGTGTACCCAGAGGGTGTAGAGGGACACATGCATCCCCAAGACTTTTTCTCGAAATTGAAATTTTTTTGGATTATTGTTTTATTGTACTATTATAGACATTCTAAACCTTAAACCTAAGAACTTTTTTTTTTTCTGTTCTTCTTTTTCTTTTGTAATTTTGAAGAGAAAAAAGAATTTCAACTAAGCATACTCCTGAGAAAAGAATAGAAAAGTCTTTGCTGTATTTCAAAGAGTGCATCCCTAAAAAAGGCTCCCCCACCCCTAAAAAAATGCAAATGCTATTCTCATGATATCTTAATTATTTTTCTTAAATGACCTTTACTTTTTCAGTTTATATAATTTGATAAAATTATATCAGTAGTTGAAATTAGATTGATACGGCGTATTATTGATTTTTTACTAAGTGATAATTCTAAATTAAAAAATTTCTTCTGACATGGCAATGATAATATCCCCCGCCCCTTATTTTATGAAGGTTCTGTAGGTTTTTATATAACTCGTCATGATTTGTGATTGGCGAGCCTTATCACAATGGGACAAGATTGTGATGGGGTTATGTATAACCAGCAGCTCTGAACTGGAATGGGCTGCCATCTAGTGTTCGAATTCTTGGTTACCAAAAAGACGGATGGGTACGTATGATCTTGTCTGTGTTTGAGGCAGAAATGAATTCCCCAAACATAGAAGACATGCGCCTTTGAGAACTAAACCGAAGAGGAATTTCCTCTTAAGGGTTATTTTGCACTTCCCGTCTATGTCAGTTTCGACTTATGGAAAAAGGCCTCCGCATGTGTGAAAATAAATAAAATAAGTATCAACATTCTTCAGTTGCCCCAGGAATTTTAACGAAAAACTATTCAACAGCAAATATCCCCTAGAAAACATTGTATACAGAAAAAGAAAGGGAAATTCCATTTAGATAGTTTCTTCCCGAAAAGAACCCGACATCATGGTCAATCCCTTGGCTGCCATGGAACGAAATAATCATCAAGACCATCAACTCATGGCGTTAGTGACAGTTACGGTCGCGTCAAAAAGACATTTCCCCCTTTTTTTCGCAGTCGTAAATGTAGTGTTCGGGCATTAAGAAGCAATTGGGAATTGGAGGAAATGATTATTTGTATCGTAGAAATAGGCATGGTAATTCTCTATATGTGTGATGAAGTGATAAAAAGAATGAGGTGGCTCATTAATATATCTATATGTGATAGACGAACGCAAATAGTTCGTAGATTTTAGATTATTAGTGGGGCGAGATACTATCTTGAATGGAATGGTAGATAAAAGAATATTTAGACGATTAAAGTAGATTAAAGAATTTGCAGGGAGACGGTTTTTAGAAAAAGAATATTTTATTCAGTCTATTCTGCAATTTTATTCAGCAAATTGACTATTTTTCTCAAAAAAAATTGCATTCGAGAAGATTCAAAGGATTGAATTGAATTATTCGAAGATGTATTTATTAAGTTCTTTTTTTGTATTTTAAAATAATGATTTCTATTTATTTAAAATATTTTTTGTATGCCTTTTTATAGGTTCGAAAGATATTCAAATTAAGCATTCATCCTATTTTTAAAAATATATTCAGCGAGCAATAATTTTTATTTATTGCGAAAATAAAATTTTTTTTTTGGTAATATTCAGTTCATCAGTTTCGGTATTTTCACTAATCTAGTTAATGTCACAGTTCGCATTACTTTCATCTGAACAAATTTCAAAAACTGTTTCATGTTCGATATCACCATCGCATTTCTTAAATGACTTTGTAATCGCATCTTTCTCCGCAGTTTTTCATTCAGATTTATACAGTAAAACTCCATTAATCCGTATTAATTGGGATTCCAGATCGCACTCATTAAACAAAATACCTATAAAATTAGCAAAGGTATATAGCTAAACATTCTGCTTTGTAAAAAGAACACGCATTATGAAAAAAGGCAAAGCAAATTGGTTAATAATTGCAAAAGAGAGAATTTAAATCATTGCATTACTCACGTGGTATGTATATATAAAGGTCGGAAAGAACTATTTAAAAATGATGATTGGTTCTCATTTTCGCTGACCAAATGCTCGCTGGTTTGAAAAAAATGACTGATTTTTTGTTGTTTTCTTCCTTTAGTATTAATCTCTTGGAACAATTAATGGAAGGAATTGCTCAAATGCTTATAGTACGAAGGCTATTCAGAAAGTAAGGAACGTTTCGGAATTAAAAAGAAACTAAGTACATTAAAAAAAATTTATTATATACATCAGAAAGAGCGACTAAAATTCTACTTTTCTACATAGTCACCAAACAAATTGAGGCACTTATCATAGCGGTGGACAAGCTTTGAAATTCCTTCGTCATAGAATTCTGCCGCGGTAGCCTAGCTTTTGTGTGACAATTTCAAACGACAAAGTCCGTGAAACTTGTGGAAAACTAAGCGAAAGCTCCGTTATTGGGAAACGGCGGTTTTCTCGAATCTTTTCAACTTTAGCGACCAGTCACCATGCTAGGGCGTCCACTCTTCTCTTCATCGTGAACGTTAGTTCGGCCATTTTCAAACTGAATGCATCATTTCCGGATTGAACTTTCATTCATTACGTTGTTTCCGTACACTTCACACACTTGCCGATATTTTTCCACAGGTTTTAGGTTTTTTGCCAGCAAAACCCGTATCACAGACCGCACCTCCTAACTGGCGGGATTTTCAGTTGCAGCGCACATTTTAATTTTGAATATCGAAAAAACGGGCAACGTGGAAATGTTCCCGTTGTGATGGCTGGACGCCGACTGAGATGTCGAGCACGCAGACACCAAAATATACGTGATCGGCGAGCGCCTAGCGACGTCAGACGGAAACGTTCCTTACTTTCTGAACATCCATCGTATATAGAAATGGTTTCGTTCTTTTTGCCTTTAACGTGTTTTAATGAAATTCAAATGGTCTTTAATTTCTGGCATCTTTTTAAGTCATATCATCTGAAAAAAAAAATGCAGATTATTACAACACTTGAAAATATTTATGACTGCCATCTAGGTACTCTGTTGAGAGTACCACTGGAATTGCGTTCATTATTATTTTATATCTTTTTCCAAGTTTATAAATATTTCTATATAATTATCCATGTGGTGTCATTTTCTTTTAAAGATGTCTTTTGATAGTTCGATTCTTTATTCATCTATTTCACTCGACATCTCTATAATTGAATGCTAAAATCTTAAAACTTCACCTGCAATTCATAGTAATTACCCTAGCAATTCTTCTTTATTTTCGACCCTTCTTGTCAAATTTTTTTTATCTATTTTCATTTTTTTCACATGTCTAAACCACAGCTTTACCTTGTTTGGCTCAGCTTGGCCACATTTGGCTCTTGCGCCATTAAACTTGACCATCACTCACTCTCACATTTGATACGACCCGTGTGGTGACCGGGGATGACAGAATAGTCTCACTGTAGCTCATGCATGTCGTAAGAGGCGACTAAAATGAGTGCCCAGTGTCTGGGAGTATAGCCGGGCACCCTGCCCCTGGGGATTATATCAGGGGACCTAAGGGACTTGCCTTCTTCAGGTAATTATGGGCATCATGACCCCGAGGCACCTTAGTGATCTTTTTCTTTCCCATAGGGTTTACTGTCTTTGGTAAACACGGGTGACGCACTCCCGAAATACCCTAGCGATCCTTCTCTATTTTCGACCCTCCTTCTTGTCAACCACCTTTTACCTTTTTTTTCAACTTCACGTCTAGACCACAGTTTAATCTTGTTTTGCGCAGCATAGCCATATCTGGCTCTTGCGCCAGTAAACTTTACATTCACTCACTCACTCACTCACATTTGATATTTAATATTTATGTAAAACTTATAAGTTAAAAGTGTTGAGGGGCCATGATAGAGAGAGCATTTTTCTTGATAGCATAAATAATAATTTAGACCGATAACCTTCTGTTTTAATTTATTGAAATTCGATATATCTGCGCTTAAAATTTAACTTTGAGGCTTTAATTTTGTGATTCAAGAGGATGGAACTAAGGTAACAGGGATGCATTAGAAACCGGGTAACAGGGATGTATTAGAAACAGGGTAACAGGCATGTATTAGAAACAGGATAACAGGCATGTATTAGAAACAGGGTAACAGGCATGTATTAAACAAGGATGTAACAGGGATGCTAGTTAAGAGGGATATATTAGAAATCTAATATATAGTAGGGCAAACAATAAAACTTTAATATTTTTTTCCCGAATATTATTTGTTCAATTTGTTTCGCATCGGATTTTTTTTTTTTTTTTAAATCCCTACATTCAGTTATTTCAAAAATGGTATTGCGTCGTATTATTAATGTGAAATCTCAAAAAATACGCTTTTCATACCCAAAAGATTCCTTTTTTTTTTTTCCCTCCACTCCGACTGTGTAAAAAATCTGTGGACAAACAGCACAGCTAGGAGCAAAAAACTTCTCAGAAAAAACGTGAAAGAAGATCCTTCTCAGAGTTATTTTTTTTTTATACAGATAATATAAGAGTGCCAACCAGTTTCCTTTGACATCATGGCAGAAGCTATTAAAATAGCTTATGTGACACTTCAATTCAGAAGTCTTCTTTTACTTGAAAGGAAGCAGCTACTTTAAAAAAAGTTTTTCATCGGAAGATTGCTTCTTTGGAAAAAACGAGGAGCTTTTTACGACACTTATGGTAATTTTGGAATTTAGAACGGAAGAGGAGGGAGAGGGATGTCTTACAGATCGAGTGAGGTGATGATGAAGGTGTGAAATTAAGCGAATTCTAACTATGTTCATCATATTTGCTGTTCTGTCGTTTGACACGTTGTGGTCTTGGGTCTTTGCCATTTGTTTCTGGATTAGTGGAATGTTCTACAACAGTCGTTACTTTGGATGTGGTTGAATGTTACGAGTGTGTTTATATTTTTATATGAAGTTTTGCATGGAATGGACCTTTTTCAGAAAGAAAGTGTATATCTATGCAACTATTGTGTTTTGTTGTTGTTGTTTATGTTTGTTTCATCATTTATTCGAGTCTACTAGGAATGAAATTATTTTTTTTTTTTAAAAAAAAAAAGTATTAGAAAATTGGATGGATGTAAATGGGGGAGGGATGAGGATCCTGTAACACTGTAAAGGATTATAGAAGTCTAAAAAGAATTGTTTGGGAATGGTTCTTTTTTTTTTTAATGGGAATGGAAATGACACTCGTGCTTTGTAAACTTGTTAGTTTTTTTCAAAGTCTCTAGTTTTTTTATAAAAAAAAATTAGTAAAATGATATTTCCTTTGTGTACTTCTTCGATAATTTATAAGGTATTGAAAACATTTATATTGGATTTTGATTTAATCTATAAGATGAAAATTACAGATAAAAAGCTTTATTTTTTTTACTTCCCAAATATGTAATGCTTTTGTAAATGTTATGAATCAAAATATTTTTTAAGACAAGTTCGGAACTAAGCGTTTGCGAGTTTTAAAAACGGATACTTTTGTTCAGAATTAGAAAAGTCTTGCAAATAATGCTTATGATTTCAATATTCAGTCTAACTTAACATGTATAGTAGATTTAAAACTTTAAAAATTCAAAAAATCTTCTATTTCATGCTATCCAAAAATTCTGCATTTTTATTTTTACTACCTAATGTAATTTAGACAACTTAGAATTTTATTTTCTATATTCTAATACGTTTGATAGACAGTACTCTCTTTGTAATCCTGGGTCATCATTATGACCCTGAAGCACCTTAGTGATCTTTTTCTTTCCGGTGGTGTTTAATGCCTTTAGGAAAAACGGGTGACGCACCCCTGGGATACTCTAGTGAATCTTCTCTATTTTCGACCCTCCTTCTTGCCAAACACTTTCTTGTTTTTTTTTTTATCTTTTTCCAATATTTCGCAAGTCTAGATCACAGCTTTACACTTAACTAGCTTCACACTCACTCATTTATTTTGTTTGGCGCTGCATGGCTACATCTGGCTTTTGCGCCATTGATAATGTTATCACTCCCTCATTCAAATTTCTAGATTACAGTTAAACCTTGCATGGCACAGCATGGAAACATCTGGCTCTTGCGTCATTTAACTCCATCATAATTCACTTACTGTCTTTGGTAAACACGAGTGACGTGCAACCGGGATACCCTAGCTATCCTTCTCTGTTTTCGACCCTCCTTCTTGTCAACCAATTTATATCTTTTCTTCAATTTTTTCTAACGTCTGGACCACAGCTTTTCCTTGCTTGGTTCAGCATGGACAAACTATTAAAAAATACTGTCACTCTCTCCTCTCTCTCTCTTTCTTTTGTGGCCGCGGCAGCCTAGTGGTCTTGTTTTCGGATTCATTGCTGGCAGTTTTCGTTCAGTCGCGGGTTCGATCCTTGGCTGCTAAAGAGCCGCCATGTAGCAGGGGCTGATGCACATTAAATATATCGGGTCCCAAAGTCCTCCTGAAGGCGTGATGTGGAAGTTAGGAGAGGGGGTGCCAGCTCATATGTCGTTCTCGTCACTTGACCGAGACTCAAAATTACGAGATCCGTCGCCAATAGTCCTCGTGTTGCCTCTAGTGCGACGTTGATAAAAGCTAAGCTAAACTAAACAAAATCTATCTCTCTTTTTTCGTAATCTGGCAAATATTGGACCAAAATACTTGCCGGATCGTCGGAAAGGGCATATTACTGCAAAATCGCTGATAATAATGCATTTAAACGGCTAAAATGATTAATTTTTGTATCAAATTTAATACCGTACACTCAAAGAAAACCGTACCGTATACGAAGCATTTAAAACTACAAAAAAAAAAAAAAAAATTCATTGAAGGAAAAGTCATAAAATAATTTTCTATGCCTTTATTGACTGTAAAAACGTCGGATGACTGGCAAGGCCGGGAATATGTGGTGCCGGATTATCCAGGGAGTTTTGTACTGGATAAGTCCATTTAAATAATACCTTAGAAACTTCCTAAGGCTTAAAAAAAAAAGGAGCATAATCCTCCCCCATCATTTTAATGAAAAGTTATTTATCACCGTTTTCATTATCAGGTAGAAAAGGCAAGAGAACATTCCATTCATGTAATTTTCTCCTGAAAATGGCCCTCGGAATCGAAATGATCGCAACGCGGCTCTCAAGGCAGACAAATAATCATCAGTAGTATCAGCACTCGGCATCAGTGGCAGTAATAGCTGCATCAGAAAGACATTTCATCCCCTTTTTCTCGAGTCATGAATGCCCTTTTGAGAGCATTAGGAACTTATTGGGAATAAGACGAAATGATTATTTCGGTCTAGATAACGAATATGATGTATATATATGTGTGTGTGTAAGTTGATGGTTAATAATAAGGCAGTCGTTATTTGTGATTAATTTTTGATTTTATTGAGAACTAGCTGATACCCGGCCACTTCGCTGGACAGACGATAAAATAATGTTTTGGAACCTATACGTAAAATATCAAGAAAATTTTCAATTTTGAAACGATAATGATAATCTAAATTTAAAATTTTAAGAAATTGATTGTCTGTAATCATGGTTATCCACGACTTTCAAATATATGAGAAAAATAAAAAAAATTTAGTATAAAGTCACCCCACATATATATAATATGGATAAAATTCATTCCACCGTATACATGTTACACCTAGTATTGCCAAAGATATTTGTACCTTTTGTCAGAAGATTCATCATGTGCTTAGCTTTCAAATGAAATACCCTCGCAATGACATCGTGTCTATCATAAGATTTTTGTCCTTGCCTCAAGACATCTTTGGTTTCTGACCATTTAGGATTGCAAGTGACTGCAACCCTTAAAAAAAAGTCGTGCAAGTCGGAACGTCCAAAATGTCTTACGTATGTCATAGCCTCTTGAGTTCGTTCATGCATGTAGCGAGGTCCTCCAGTAAAAGAAGATTATCTTGAGTGTGTCCTACTCCGTATGAAGTAACCATTTTAATATTTTTCAAAATCCTGCTAAGTTTTGGGGCTAAACTACACTTTCACCAACCGTGGGATTCCAAACTTATTTATTTCTATCGCTAAATCTGTACGCTTTCTAATTTCAACATGCACGAAATTTCGCTTGTAGAGCTCCTTCTCCAATATCTTGCCAATTCTCCATCAGCGTTTCAATATTAAATTATTTGGTATTTTTTCCATTTCTCACGCGCAAATCTCACCAAGTAAACTTAATGGGTGACAATACACAGTATAGAGAGAAAAAAGAAATATTCCGTTTGGCGTCAGTCACATCATTTTTGGCGATAAAGTCGCCAAAAATGACATAACCGATGGAGAAGAGTTGATTAACCGTTGAAAATGACATTTTGGATAAGACTTCCGTAAAGTCCTTTCTTAGTGAGTGTCTACATCGCAAAATGAGTAACTCTGCTAAATTTCAAATCAATCGGTTGTATAGTCTTTGAGATCTCGTGATGAGTCAGTCAGTGGTATTTCGCTTTTATATATATATAGAGAGAGATTATTGTGAAGTATACTCGTGATGATGATTCCGGAATGTATTGTTTTCTAAGACGTGTGTGTAGACGAAGTGCTGGGCGCGAGGCTGCATGGCTCTCACTTCTAGAGTCAGCAGAGAAAGAGCGAGTTAGATGGAGCCGAACTCAAAAATATTCCAATGAGAAAAAGGGGTTCTCTGAAGTTATTTTGTTAATTCAGCGGTTTTAAATATGGGGTTGGCGATATTAACGCAACACGCGCGATACCAAAGATGAAATCGGTACAGTTAACAGTGAGAGAAAAAGGTTGGCATTGAAAATAATTTGAAGAAAAAGATGATAAAATTAATTTCTCTCTCCCAAACACGTATGTGTGTGTGTACACACTCTCAGAAGTCCTGTGTCTTTAAAAGTTTTTAAAAAGCTTTATTTCCAATTTTTTTTTTTTTATTTTTAGAGGATTACGATTTTGTTGTGTTTTTATGTTCTCGGAAGCATTTTCGGTGGCGTCAAAGAAAATAGTCTTTGGAAAAGACGTTTTAATTTTGAAATTTATAGAATTTTTAATGAGCTTGATATCATTAAATGTATTAAATTAAAACGAATGAACTGTGCTTCTCATATTGTTAGAATGGAATAGAAGCATTCAGTAAAGAAGATTTTTATTGCAAAGCCCTTTATTAGTCGGAAAAGAGGAAGACTGGAATTACGGTGGCTTGTTTATGTTGAATCGGATTTTGGAGTGATTGGGGACCTAACTGGCACACTAAAGCAAAGGCTGGCTATCTTGGAGGAATCTTCAAAAGAAGGCCTTCACCTATTCTGGGCTGTAGAATCAAATATGATGATAACGTATTGTTATGTCTCGCTCTCTTTTTTACTTTATTTATATTGGTATTTTTTTGTATTTTATACCTTTTCTTATTTAAATTTTGAGTTTTAAATAATCTAATTTTAAATAATTTTTAATTTAATATAGTTTTCTATTTTATTCTTTCAACTTTTATTTTATAAATACTTAATATAAAACATAAAATTTTAATTTCTTTTCGTTCAGTTTAAGGCATTTTTCTCAATTTGAATTTTGTTTATCGACATACATATATTTGTCTCTCTGTTTAATAATCTACCAACTTCCATAACGTATCTTACGGTTGACAGGCGAGCACATATGAAACCTCTGTATAAATATAATTTGTGGATTCTTCTAGAATATAAAATTAATATTGATTTCGGTCTACATAAAACTTTTCAAATAAAAATGTGGTTTAAAAATGATAAAGTAATCTCTCGAATATTGCATTTTTAATACGCCAGATATATTAACAGACATTTCCATAACCCTTACATCATCGCTCCCGTAAATTACCAACTGAGGTCAAATGCATGAATTAATCTTAGTTTATTCTGTGTCCAATATCGTATAATACATATTTTGGTACATTATAATACATAATCCGTTTAAAGGGATTCAACTGTGTTAAATTCTAATCTGTCATTGAAGTTGAAAGCTTCATTTTAAAGCTTTTAGTACAACTAAACTATTGGAACAAAGCATTGAAATATTGATGAGGAATTATATATATTGGGCTCATAGTTTCATCTACATTGCCACTGTCCCTCTCCCCCCAAATCTCCTCACACAGCTCTATTAGTTCTTAGGAGTTTAAAATTTTGCCTTTTTATAAATTATTCCACAAAAGTGTCTGAAAAAAAATACCATTCCTTGTGTTTGCGGTCGTACTGTTTCAATGTCATTAATCTTCTAATCAGGCTATTGCTTCCTCTGATATTTAAATCAAGATATTGCTATTTATATTGTATGTGTTCAAATATTATCAAATAATAGTGGTGATCCAATTTACATTACCGAGTAAACGCAATATATTGTCACTTTTGATGAAACATTTATTTACTCTGTAATTATATATATCATATTTCTAGTAATACTCTATCGTAATATCATACTTCTAGTCAACATCTAACTGTCTACATTTACAAATTATTTGCTTATAACTTCTATTAGTCTACATCTATTAATTACGTGTTTACATCTGTTAATTACTAGTCTACATCTATTAACAAATTGTCTACATCTCTTATGTGTTTTGTAGCCACTCACTAGGTTAATCTCATAATTATATCATTTTGAATTTCTTCGGTGTTGTGTCGTTTTCTGACCTTCAGGAGAGGGAAATAGTTAGTGACCTTGGTTGCCGATGGCTGTTTCGAACCCTGTACCAGTAGGTCCGAAGTAAGTTGACAGGTCTCTTTTTGCGGCGCCTCTACCAACTCAGCTGAAAGAGAAGTCTCTCTCGGACTGATTATTAAGGCGTTTTAACCTTTGGCGAAATTATTGAAGAGAGCCGCTGCATACTCTCCCTCCAGTATCATTGTGATGATATGAAGAGAAATATTCTAGCTGGTATTTTTATAGAAGTTTGTTTTTCAGCCATCTCTGCAATTGATATGCATCTCTTTCCTATGAATTAAATTTTGCATAGAGCAGTTTTTTCTTTGGGGGTCATCAAATGTTTCTAATTGAGTGACGGTTCTCGTCGACACGTGCGACGTAGCCAGAATATCACTAGTCGTGATTTATGTGCGGTTGTCTTAGTTAGACATACAGATGAAAGTGTTTTTCGCCAGGTCATATGCATTCAGCAGATATAGGCTGAGCAATCATTTAGTGTTCCAAATCCCGGGTCACCACTTCGGCTTTATGGTTTTTCGACCCAGTGGAGGGGAGGTCAGTTGATGCAGGCGGCATTTCGAACCAGGATTGGGGGATTCGAAGAGGTAGCCAATATCCCTCACATTGCTTATAAGAATGACGTTAATAAACAAGTTAATCCAATACGCTTCTTTGTTCTTAGATTTTATGCAAATGATTTTTGAAGCCTTTCCCCAAAAAATACTACTATCTCCATCTTTTTCACGACCTAACAATTCTTTTTCCACCTTTATGACATTGTGTAACAACCATTTTTTTTTTATTCGGAACTCCCCAAAGTAACACTGCGAAGCTCAAAAACTCCACAGAAAAAAAACTCTAAAACCTATCTTTCCGAGAGTTTATCATATATATGTACCCTCCTCCAAGCAGGTATCTCAGACAACCCTGACAGAAGCTATTAAAAAATGCTTGTATCTGACACTTCAATTCGCCTACCTTCTTTCACGTAAAAAGGAAGCAGCTACTTAGAAGAAGGAGAGGAAGAAAAAAAAAAAAGACTTCTTCATCGGAAGATTGCTTCTTCGGAAGAAAAAGAACTTCTTTCGACACTTATGGTAATTTTCGAACGAACAACGAAGGAAGGAGGAGCTGTCTTAGCCGTTGACGCTTTGATGAGGGTGTTAAATCAAGAGAACCTCTACTCCTTGTATCATTTGGTATTCCCGTTTCCGACGGTGTGAATTGACACTTTGTGGTCTTGTGGAGGTTTGTTTCTTTCTGAGCTGGAATGCTTCTTAAGGAGGATGAAGTATTGATGTGAAAAGTTTTGCAACTGTCTTTTCTCGCGTTGTTTTTTGGATGTGGGATGTTTACGAGTGCATTTATCATTCATATGAATCCCTACCAGGAATGGACGACCCTCCCTTTCCCTCTCTCTCTGTGCGTGTGTGTCTTTGGATGGAAAAAGTGAACGATACAGATGTGACAAAAACTGACATTTTTGAATTACCCGGTAGGATTGTTGGAGATTATCTGCGTTGAATTTTTTTTGACGTGTAATTTTTTAAAATATGTGGGTTGGATGTATTGTTTGAGTTTTTATAAGTTGAGTGTATTGCATTTTTTTTATAAAAAATGAGCCCATTATGTATATCAAACAATATTTATTTTTGTAATATTCTACAATGTGTGTGTTTGTCTTATCAAGTTTTTCCTTCGTGAGATAGTTGTATGTTTTTTTTAAAGTTTTGGATAAACCACATATTACTTAAAATTGAATAAATACAAATTTTCTGAAGAGGAATTTTTAGAAATTTAACTTGTTTTCAAAATAATGTCACGTTTTGTAAATATTATTAACGTTATTTGTTATTTCTGTCCGTTCTAGGAAAAACGGTCTGAAAATAAAGATTCGCCTTAAATTTGGATGTTTCTTCGGTAGAAAAGATATGTGTATGTGGATTTACAATTTTTTTTATTATTTAAGAATACATAAATGCTATTATATTAAGTGGTATTCTTCAATAAGGCTCTGGTTTTCCAGCCGTTTTGATATCTTGAACACAATGTTAATCTGTGGAATATCTACTACCATCCTAAAATCTTACTATTTTATCTATTTGAATGTAAAAAAGTGCCGGTTAAAGAGCAAAAATAATGAAGATTTTTTGCGGAATTATATTCGCCACCTGAATTCTAAAAACCTTTTTACTCCTATTTTACAACGTTTTTCTGAATTTCACTTGGTGTGTGTGTGTGTCATCAAATTTTCGATTGTTAATTTAACCAACTTCCCATCAAGCTAGAGCTTTGAAATTTTGGGAATCGTTCGTACTCGCCTAACAATGCAATATTTAGACGTTTGCGAGAAGTTTTAACTAATATTTCAATAATTTTAATAACTCAAAATATTCTTTCCTCTCGGCGCTTTTAGGATTAAGGAAAAAATTTCTTTCCCCCTCTGGGAAAACCGGGCACTCCCCACACCACATGAGGCCTCGTAAAACTATTGTACTCACAAAGGGGAGATACTAAATAGAATGACTTACAAACTTTCAAATGCATGTTTTGATTTTATGAGTATTATGAATTTTTTAATACGCTCACAAATATCTCTTTTTTAGTAAATTTTAAAGTTAAAAATAACCAACAGTTTTAACTAATATTTCAATAATTTTCTTTAATAAACTTTGCCACCATATAAAAACGTTGTTTTTAAAAACGTTGGTTTTTATATCGAATTTTAACTATTCATTTTCGGATTCGTCGTCCGATCTTTAGGAAGTATTTTAAGATATTTTCAAAAATCGGGATGAGAAAATGTAAATCTTCGAAAATCTGCATTATTTTTTGTATTTCACGTGCACTTTTTTGCATTCAAATAGATGAAACAGCAAAGATTTGAGGGCGGTAATATAAATTCCAAAGGGTTAACATTACATTCACGAAATCGAAATGGCCGCTAGATTGGACCTTAAGATAATTATTAGTTGTTGTTTTTTTTGATTCTGGTAGTTAAACTTCATTTCAATAAGAATGTTTATTTCTTTTCTCAAAACACACATCTTTTGTCAACGATAAGCAATGAAATATATGATGGAACCTCATTGGATGTTTGATTTGTAACCTTAAATCCATTTGTGTTTATCGTCATCCATACGAATTCGAATGCTTGACACGTTTCACAATTCTTTTGTTCTTGCCTTTTGTTGAAGAGATACGTTATTTTAGTTTTATTCGATGTTATCCCGAAATCCATTTGTGCCATATAAATTTCGAATATTTAAGATTTCTGACTCGATTTGAGCATTCAGATGGGTAAGATATAAATTGATCGTGACTCTTTTTCGATACGCAGCTTATTTTACCTAATGTCAACACCTTTCCTTGTCCTGTTTCTTGACATCTTTCTGTTTTCATACCTTCCTTTAAATAAAATTCAATAAATTCTTTTGAATAGTAAATGCAGCTCCTGGTGACGCAAACACTGAATTTTGTTGTCTGGTCTTCTAAGCCTATGTCTAGACACGGCACATTCTTGTATTGCTTTTTGTGAAAGATACTCCTCCCCTCCACAAAACAATATTTAAAGTCTGCTTTAGACCTTTGATTTAGATAATATGAGATGAGGATAATTGAATACCATCTAACCATATTCGTGTGACTTACAGCGCCCGTCTACCTACCATTTTGATTTCGTGAACGTAATGTTATCCCATGGAATTTCTACTACCGTCCTCAAATCTTTAACTAGTATTTTATCTTCTTGAATGTTAAAAAAAACCTTCAGAAAGAGCAAAAAATATTGAAGGTTTCTGCAGAATTACATTCCCCCCTCGACGTTTGAAAACATTTGAGAGTATTTTTAAAAAACCGGAAACCTCCACAGATGAATCTTTAAAATGGGAATAAAAATATTTTTGACAATCAGGGAGAATATGTAATTCCTCAGAAACATTAATTATTTTTTTTTCTTTCGGGTGTACTCTTTTGCATTCAAATAGATAAAATAGTAAAGATTGCTTTGCTAGAAATTCTATAGGATTAACATTACGTTCACGGAATCAAAATGGCCGCTAGCCTTAGGAAACAAAATGTGAGGCTGTATATGAGAGAATTATGTAATTTGAAAAAGGAGTTTTGTTTATTTATTTTATCATTTATTATTTTACTTTTTATTTATTTATTTTTTGCATATCAATTACTCTGAAGCTCGACGTATTTCATGGGGAAGGATATAGAGAGGGATTACTGTTCTTGAATGGTCATGGTTTCGGATTCGTGGCCTGGCGGCTTTCTTTGAGTCCCAAGTTCGAGTCTTGATGCCACTAAAGACCTGCCGAGCAACCGGGGTTCATGCTCGTTAAATCTGTAAGGACCCAAAGTCCTCCCGTTGGCGTGGTGTGGAAGTTAGGAGAGGGGGTGCTTGCTCAGATGTCGTCCTCGTCACTTGACTGAGGTTCAGAATGACGAAGTTCGTCGCCAGTAGCCCTCTTGTTGCTTCTAGTGCGACATTAATAAAAAATACTAAAACTAAAAGCTTTTAAATACGACGTTAATTAACAATCGATTAAAGTTTTGCGATCGTGTTTCCTTTTTTTTTTTTTTTTTTTTGTACAAAGGTCATGAATATGGCACCTTTCCTTTTTTTCATTCTTTCGAATACACTTCATTCCATTCATAAAAGTAAAGTAGAAAACTCCATAGAATTATGCTCAAAAATTCGTGGTGCGCTTGTTGGTGGGAGTGTTAATCTTGCCGTGACCTATTCAAATTTTTAAATACAAACTTTGTAGATGGAGACAGAATATACGCCTTTTTCATGTACTAGTCAAAAAGGCATCAGAACCAAAGCTTTGCTCTACCGATACTTTTTTCAAATGCGGACTAATCTAGCTTAAAAGACATTCAGAACTATTTGTTGAGACATGTGTTTGGTGATTTTCAGGTTTAATCAAGCTTTTCAACGCTGTCTAGCGAATAGCGACAGTTGATTCTCAATTTCTTTTATGTAAGTGACCACGGTATCCTAGTGGTCATGGTCACGGATTCACAACCGGTTGTTTCCGCCGAGTCTTGGGCTCGAGTCTTGATACCACAAAAGAATCGCAGTGTAGTTGGGGCTAATGCATGGTAAATCTGTCGAGGCTCAAAATCCTGCATGTGGAGTGATATGGAAGTTAGGAGGGGGGAATGCCAGATGAGGTGTCTTCCTTCATTTTGTCTAGGCTCAAACTCCCCTCGTGTTGCTTCTAGTGCGCCGTTAATAAAATCAATCAATCAGTTTCCTGTATAAGTTTTGACCCAAAACCACCTCCTCGGAATTGATGTTCCCCAACCGGTGGGTGGAACCGTCCCCTTTGGAAACCACTGGACTGGAACATGGGGATGAAGTTGCAACAGATAAAAATAATGGAGTTTTATTCTTTAAAGAAAATATGCATTTCATGTAGCTACTGCGTAATCAATCCGTGTTCTGTAATTTTGTATATACCATATATTGCTGCAAATCAGACGATAGTTGAATCATAAAAAAAATGCCTATAAAATCCGGGGTCGTCTTGTAGAACAGCATTCCATTTAGTGTCGCGCAGAATCCTCGCATTCGCTATTTAAGGCAAATAGCTCCTCAAGTACATCCTCGCTTTCGTTGTTGAGAGGCTCTTCGTATGGGTCCCATTTTGTATCTAGGCCGCGGTAGCGTAGTGGTCAAGGTCGTGGACTCGCTGCCGGCGGCTTTCGTTCAGTTGCGAATTCGATCCTTGGCCGCCAAAGACCCGCCTAGTAGCCGGGACTGATGCACATTAAATCTTTCGGGGCCCAAAGTCCTCCCGTTGGCGTGGTGTGGATGTTAGGAGAGGGGGTGCCAGCTCAAGTGTCGTCCTCGTCACTTGACCATGGTTCAAAATTACGAGGTCCGTCTCCTCGTGTTGCTTCTAGTGCGATGTATATAAAAACTAAACCCATTTTGTATCTAGCGAGTCGATTTCCGCTTCGTCAATATCCCAATACAAATCCTATATTGTCATCTATAGCCTTAGAAATCCCATGCTTATTGAAGGATTTGTTAGAGGTACTTGTTGAACACGTGACATGTGAGTACGGGGTTCGACGTGCGTTTTATAGGCAGCGCTACCAAATGCAAGAAAATAAACTTTTTAATTGTTTATTGTCGTCGCACTCAAAAGCAATACGAAGGCTGTTGATGACGGATATCGTGCTTTTGAACCTCGTTCAAGTGTGGCGATGAAGGCACCTGAGCCCTCTCTAATATATGATGCACGACAAATATATCGGGAACCAAAAGTCTTGCCGTTGGCGTGCTGTGGAAGTTAGGAGATGGGGTGCCAGCTCAGATGTCGTCCTCGTCTCTTGACCGAGGTTCAAAATTACGAGGTCTGTCGCCAATAGCCCTCGCGTTGCTTCTAGTGCGACGTTAATAAGAACCAAAACCAAACTGAGCCCTCTCCAAACGTCGACATTACGACAATGAGAATACTTGGAGCCTCCACAGATTTGACGTGCATCAGCTGCGCTACTTGGTGGGTCTTTAGTAGCTTCAGGACTCGAACCCTCGACTCGTCAAAACAACACCAGATTCGAGTTCGTGACTATGACCACTAACTATGACTATGACTACCGCGGCCAACAAACGCATTAGAGGTACATGTGAGTTCGTGATTCGGCACGTACTTCTATAGGTAGTGCTGCCATATGCAAGCAAATAAAATTTGTTCCATCGGATGATCGCTGATCTATACTAAATGCATAGGTCGTTGATAGTTTGGAGATCGTCTTACAGGACATATATAACACATCGATCAATAACTCCCGAGACTAACCCAGAGATGGCGCTCGTAGTAAACCAGTAACCAGGTATTTCTAGAATACTAACCTTTGCTTGAAACGTGTCAAAATTTTAAGTCGATCGGACCAGGAAAAAGGTTTTTTGAAGTGAAGTGAAAAAGGTTTTTTCCAAGTGGGTGCCGCGATTGCTTTCGATGGAACAAAAACAGCAAAGAGTCGATGATTCAGGAAGCTGTTTATCGCTATTTACTCGCAACAAAAAAGATTTCTTGCGGGAAAAAAAAAAAAAAAAAAAAAAGAAAAAAGATTTGGAAAAGCGTTGCAACGATTGTATCACCCTAAAAGGTGATTAACAAAAGGTGTTATGTTGATGAATAAAAAAAAATTTGCCAAAAAAATGTTGTTTTCAATGTTAGACTCGGGAGTTATTGATCAATGTGTTATACTAAAGCTCTATAAGACTTTGACGATAAGGTATACCTCGTCTTATGTGTAAGTCGTCTTATTTCCGGAAATATACTGTTTCTATTTAGTTGTTTTTTATTAAATTGTTTCTATTAAGTTGTTTTCTATTAAACTGTTTCTATTAAATTGCTAATAGGTGTTCAATACATTCTTTAAGTATTAAACTAAAGTTTTCTTGATCATTAATAGAACTTAGTAGTAGAGATAGTTTAAGTTCGACACTTAAACTTTTCGTAGACCCATTTTTCGAACTTTTTCGAATAAATGAAAATATAATGAAGTGGAATCCAAAATTTTTCTGCACTCCATAAATCAACATCATCCATCAACATTTTTTTCTACAAGAATAGTTTCTACGAAGAGAACCTGTGGAGCAAAATTGCAAATTTAAAACTTTCTTGTGGATACTTATGCATCCTTAATAATGTTCTCTCTCTGAAAGTTGGTAAAATATTTCCGAGTTTCAATTTTTTTTTTTTTTTTTTTTTTTTTGGTGAGATTTTCGATAAGGCTTGTTTATTTCTTTTATACATACTTCATGACATGCATTATATTAACAGATTTTTTTAATACTCCCGTCTATCAGCCATTTTGGTTTCGTGAACTTAATATCAATATCTGTGGAATTTTTATTTTCGTTCTTAGATCTAGACTGTTTTATCTATTTGAATACAAAAAAATGCCCCCAAAATAGGGGAGGGGGGAGGAAAAAAGTTGATGCGGAATTACTTTTTCTCTGATTTTTAAATATTTTTAAAGACCGAAAACCCCACATACGAATCATTAAATTAGGCATAATATTTTTAAAATCCAAGGAAAAATATAATTCTGCTAAAAACCTTAATTATATTTTGCTCTTTTGGATGCGCGTAATTAATAATCTAGATTCAAATAATCTAGATTTGAGGAGAAGAGTAAAAATTCAATGAGATTAACATCACTGAGAAATATCTGAGAATGAACCTTAATTATCTACATAATCACCCTTCAGAGTTATACATTTCTTCCAACGTTCCTTGACCTTTAAACCTCAGCAGATAGATTTCTATTTCTCGTAACTGCAGTTTACTTTTATCTACGGTTATCTAAGATAAAACAAATCAAAATTAATTATTCTAATTTACAACATTACGTTCATAACGATCAAATAATGTACATAATAAATTTTATTCTGGTATCGTGGTTATTTCTTAGTAATAATTAACACTTTATGATACCCCTCATGTTTTCTTATTTTGAAACGATTAAAATGTTTTATCTCTTACATTAATCGCATCTTACTTATTTTTGCTAGACATAATAATTGTTATAGACATAATTGTTAAGCCATGCATTGTTAAGTACTATCTCACGCTAAAGACACGAGTTTCTTAGTCAATATCAGTAGTTTGTGTATTGAATCATGTGTATGAAATGATTCGAAAGGTAATATCGATCTGATATAATTTGAACTCGAGAAAACTTTGTAATGAAATTGGTTTATTTAAAGTATCCGTACACCTTTAAAATGTCATTTTTTGTCAGAATTTTCGATTCTCTAATTTTAATGTCAGTTTAAAATTTAAACTGTTTTTTCTTTTTAATAGTGTTTGAATTTCGCTTATTCCATATTTAGAACTTAAGTTATAGGAATTTGAATTTTACGTGGTAGCTAATTTTTAATTGCATTTGAAAGTTTTTGATTTTTCTCAAAATAAATTTTCTCGATATATTTACATAGGGCAACGTAGATATCAGAAAAAGTTATGAATCAAATTAATTTAAATTCTGCGAGTATCTTCCTTGTATAGTTTTTAAGAACCCCTACTACTTTTATGGTTGTATAAATGATACGTTTTTAGTCATAAAGGTGTAAATCATATATCGTTATAACTTTTTTTTTTTTTTTTGATTTTTCATTGTTATTTGACTCGAAGCACAATAAACACTGTATCTGAAAAACTGATTTTATCATGAAAGTAGTACCAGCCTCAAAAAATGTTACGATGAATAAGATAAAATTGACAGAATAAATGATATTTTTGTTTACTTTCGAGTTATGAGCGTTATTCTGATAATCAATTTATGTACTATTTTCACCATGTTTGCCACTCCAAATTTTTTTTAAAATTAAAAGTAGATTATTAAATGTGTTTTCCATAGTTTTAGTTTATATTTTAGCATTAAAAAATATTTTCATAGCAAATATCAAAGTATTTCAAAAAATTTTCTCCGAAGGTGTACGGATACCTTAAACAGAAAATAAATTTACTTTTTTTAAAAATGGTTTAACCGTTTTTTATTCAATTTTAAGAGCTTGAAAATGTTTTTATTTATGTGTGTTGTAATGGAAATGAATTGAAATGAATTTTCTGTGCAGTAGATTTATGAATAAATACCTAACATATTCAAATAGAGATTTCTTGCCTCGGTGGAATTTTTCTTTCTCAATCTAATGTAGACAGTGACCTTTCTCTCGCTTTGAAGGTCAAGTGAGCAAAATTTCAGCAAGATTTAAATAAAACTAAATTTGTATGAATTACAGATAGACGGACACTTTTCTATACATATGGATGGATTATGCAATATTCATGTAAATATCGAAAAATATGTTAATAATCTTACACAATCCAGCAGTAAGAGAAAAATAACTCAACTGAAAAAATTAACTATATGTGCTATAGATGCTTAAAATAATGAAATGTTATTCTTGTGATACTAAACAATAATGAATTTGTAAATCAAATGCAACGAAAGGCATGCATTATTCAATAACAACTCCCTTTGAAATATTCATATGAACATAAATTCATTTTTATTGTTATCTTTGAAAACAATCTATTAAATTTACTTATTGTGAATAATTAGAGTTTGTAGTTTATAAAGTGAACGAATGAGTGATTGTTTCTTGTACCTAAAATTTATGTAAGGCCTTTTTTTTATGTGGTTATTTTAATCCTAAAAGAAATTTGATTCATATTTTTTTTTCTTTTATCATTTTTACTTTTTCGAACACCTACGAAACGTTTCTTAAAAAATACTCTTGAAGAAATCGAGCGATATAAATTTAATCCTTCCACCTACATTTTTTTGGAAGCGTTGAAAATTGAGATCACGCGTTACTTGGCAAAACTTTTTCTCTCTTTATTCTTTTCTTTCCCCTTCTTCTTTCTTTCTTTTTTTTTTATGTCACCTTTTACCCAACACTTCACCCCCGATCTCGTGACTTGAAAAATAAAATTCATTCAACCGTGGCGGTTGCCAACGCGTGATTAATAAAGCTGCGGTGAAAAATCGTCTGCAAGAAGACAACCGTAAGAAATCCTGTGTCGATGTTTGACCATCGTTTATGTTCGAATTTAGATATCATTTCCTTCCAACATTCACCCCTAAGCTCTTTTTGAGAAGGGGGTGGAAGTGAAGTGATATGAAGGCCCCCTCGAGGGCTGTCCGCATAAGAGGGCCGAAATGGAATAAACTTAAAGTCGTCTGACCCTCAAGGGTTATGTGACGCTTCGTTGGATTTTCATTTTTTGTTCAACTTGTGTAACTTTCCGTTACGTCTGAAGTCAGTTTTTGAGATGTTGGTAAAAAAGTTGATTTATTTCGAAAAAATGTTTTTTTTTTGTTGTTGTTGTTGTTTATTTTTTTTTTAGTTTCTTGGGTTTTTTTCCCCTCTTGAACTAGTCGAGAATTCAATGATTCGGAAATTTTTTAAAGTTCGAGAAACTCTTTGAGTGTGATTCTCTCTTCACTTCGCTTCAGAAATGTGATCTCAAAAATAAATAAACAAAATTCAAAAATTTTATTCATCTTGGAAAAGACTTTTGTCTTTTTTTTTTCCAGCTTTTTTTCAGTTATTTTATAATTTTGCATCAAAAAATTGCAGAAATCGTTTCCTCTTATCTTAATTATTAGTTTATTATCGTTTCTAGTAACTGATGATGATGACATCGTCGGTAAGGTAATCGGAAAAAATGATCGTTTTGAAATTTTATAGTAATTCTGCTATATAACTCATTTCGTACACAGTTCTTAGCAAAAGTATGAAATGCGATCGTAGATGTACGTAATATTTTTGTTTACCCTGACGATAATATTTTTTTGTTCTTTCGCAATCGCTTTTATTCATTAAAAAGAAAAACTTTATTTTAATAGTATAAAACATGTAAAATAATTCCATTTTTGGAATTTTTTTTATTAAATGACTGAACAACTTAATAATTATCTGCATATCTACCGGCGATAGACAAAACAGTGGAAACATTTGGTACCTGAATTATAATTTTTATTGATATGGTGCTTGGAACAGTTTAAAGCAGAACTATCTCATGAGGTAACGGTATTGTAAACTAATCCTCCCGTAAAATGACGTGGATCGGGCAGCCTAATGATCATGGTCGTGAAGTTACACCCGATAATCTTTTTGTTTTCTGTGGATTTATCAGATTCTTTAGAATGACTATTAAGTACCGCATATCTCCGTGTATAAATCAGGATGTTTTGGAACTTTTTTTGAGCTAAATTACAGGGATCTGGCTTATATATAGATCCGTTAGCTCACAAAAAAAAAAAAAAAAAAAAAAAAAAAAACGTAGGTACTTTTTTATTAGCTACTTGCAAGCGATAAATCGTCAAATATAGCACAATTTTATCTATTTAGTTTATATATTCTTAAGTCTGCGAGGAAAATAATTGTTAATAAACTTTTCTTTTTTATTAAAATGGGTTGTTTTACTGTCGGAAATGCTTATATTAGTGATTTGTTGATTTGTCGCCAAAGCAAAAAAAAATTGTGATGTTGGCGAAATTTGCACATGGATAACGCTCCTTGATTATTTCCTTCACTTAATCACTCCATTCATAGTCAATAATTAACTGTCAAACGAATAGAAAGTCAGAAAGTGTTGGAAAATTATTTTTACGGAACCACGAATATTCCGATAGTCAAAATCTAAATTATTATATCTATGTTTCCACACACGTCCGAATATAAAGACTAATATTATTAGTATTTTCTTAAATGTAACTAACTAAACGAGTCCGACTCTGTAGAAGTGCTTTCAAAGAGGATCTAACTCACTGACCTTTTTTAGATTCGAATTCTGTATCTCTTTTATTAGCATAAGCACGAGTTTAGCTACTTCCTATCACTCTCTTACCACTAATGTGGCCGCGGTAGTCTAGTGGTAATGGTTGCAAACCCGTGACTGGCGTTGTTTCCATCGAGTCGTGGTTTCGACCCTTGATGCCTCTGAAAACACGATGCACACAAAATCAGGTCAAGGTCTCAAGTCCTCCCAATGGCGGGATGTGGAAGTTTGAAAAAAGGAGGTGCCAGCTCCAGTGTCTTCCTCGTCACTTGATTTAGGCTCAAAATGGTGAGGTCATTCGCCAATAGCACTGGAGTTGCATTTCAGTGCGATCTCATAAACAATAATAATCACTCTTTCCGATAACACTGACTATTAAATTCTCCGCAGTTTTATAACTGCTGTGACATCAGTCTTATTCAATATATCTATTCCAGTTTACATAAGTCACGGTTCATTTACAAAATGTGGCTTTCGAATCAACTGACGTCTTTTGAAAGCCCGAAGTGTTATAATCTGTTACTTTAGAATAAGCGTGTCAAGGTCACTCATTTTCGTTTCTCCATCGGTTACCATGGCAGTGACTAATTTAGCATCGCCACTGCATTTATTTTCAATACTTCAGTTGAGGTCTGAATTCCTTTGCGTTTAGACGTGTTTTATGTTAAATGTGAAGTCTGTTTCAATTGTCTATGAAAAACGTGTTTCTGTTTTTTTTTTTTTTTTTTTTTTTTCAAAATAATTTTTTTAAGTATGAAAGTATATAAATTATTAAAACATATTCTATATTATCTAATACCTATGTGTATAAAAATTTACTTAATTTAAAAAGTTCCTATGAGTTGTTTAGTTCCGTTTGTAAAGGAGTGAGAAAATTAAATGTTTTTAATTACACGTTAACATTATGTATGAAATGTTATACAGATTTTAAACAAATATTTTAATGTAGATTGAAACAAGTACTATTAAAAAAAATGAAAGTCAATTTCTACTTAGGTGAACAAAAAAAAATTTATTTTAGGTACTTTTTATTAAATTATTTGGTGGTATTTTGCCAAATGTGGCTACTGCTTTGCTGACTTAACGCTCAGCCGAAAAAAACCACCAAGTTTGGCAATTTTTGAAATCGCGCCAAGTGGTTGGGCTCATCTGCATTTTCAACAATTAAATTTAATCAAATAAATTAACGTTTGAAAAAACTGTATTAACATCAAGTGTCATCCACTACATATTTAAAAAAAAAAAATGTATTTGAACTTGAGTGGATGATTAAAAAGTTTTTTATTAACGATTGAATATTTGAACAAGATATATATAACTATAGGGAGAGTGTGAACTAATTGTAGGAATTTAAAAAAAAAAAAAACGATGATTGTGACATTCTAAAGTTCGTTTTTCATTAGAAGTCTGTTTACGAAACTGAAACGAAGTGGGAAAAAAAAGTGATGTCCATTCTTAACTGTTGCTGCCATAGTTATAGACGGCAATGGGTTGAAAATTTTGTGACCTAGGAGCGCCTATTGTAAAGTAACAATTCAGGGGAAGTACGCGCATGAACTTCTTTATACCCTTACTCTCTGGCTAACCCTTATATATGAATTGGTTAATTCAATTTTCATTTTGACCTTCAGATTCTTTATTTGAAAAAATTATTTTCTGACTGTAACCTTCTACTAAAAGATTGTTCATTTAATAAGTTATGTAATTTTTTTTTATTTCGTATCATTTTTTTGCGCAATATAATTGTAGATACGCGACGGAATTACAGCGGTTAAACATTGAAACCATGGACACATAAATGCAATCTAACGCTCCTCTACCATTGTGAGAAGTGTAACTCTATAGGCTCAGTTCATTCCATTGGGAGCCTATCTCATTCAGCTGCTCTGTACTCGTCTTCCCATTAATCTGAGAGAGCCTGTTTCATACCTATTAAGCCGAATTCGACCTGGCTATTATGTTCCACTCCATTTCACTATCGATTGGCTCATTTGCCATTAAAACTCTTCCAATACGGTACGGTCAATGAATTCCCGCCAAATCGAACCTGGCGATGCTTTGGGGGGAGGGGAAGTATACAAAAAGTCGTTTAACTTCCTTAAGATTTGTTTAATTGTACGCAATAGATCTTTTAATGATTTAAATTGGAAAGTTTATCGTTAAGTTTTAATTATTACTGTTAAATAACCTAGGTATATCTGGATCTCCTTGTTAATGGATCCTTATGTACGTAATGTAAATAAGAATTATCCATGTTCATTGGTTTGGTTTCAAGAAGCCGTAGATTGAAGTAAACACCAACAGCGTGAAGTTTCAATTATTACTAAAATTAATCTAGATAGAATTTGAATTTAGTTTACTAAGATTGTTATATCTACTTAATCATCCTCCAAAGTACATGCGAGTTGTTGTTATTAAATAACGAGACTGGCGCTGCTGCAGAAGTCCGCATGCATCAAACGGCAGCTGTTTAGCGTGAAGCCTTCTTTTTCGAATGCAGAACACCCGTAATCTTTGGTCACATTAGAGGTATATTTTTTTTAATGTTTCTCCCGAAAAATGATAAGTGAGCAACGAATTGTTTGGAAATTTCTCATGAAACTTATAATTTATTGAAAGAAGTGTATGGCAATGAATGTTTATCTCGTCCCCGAGTTTCTGAGTAGCTTAAGCGTTTTCAAGATGGCCGAGAAGATGATGAAGAGGATTCTCGCCCGGATCGTCCTTCTACGTTAAAAACGGATGACAATATCGAAATAATCGGTCATCTGGTTCGATCTGACCGTCGGTTAAGTATTCGTGCGATTACTGAGGATTGTAGGAATTGACAAAGAATCTGTACTGCACATTTTTCCTTCAAGACAATGCACCGGCTCATTCCACAGTGTCAAAAGGTATCGAGACAAGTACATCATCCCAGTGTTGGACCATCCGCTTCATTCGCCGGATCTTGAGCCATGCGACTTCTATCTGTTTCCAAAGGGGAAATCTGGAAATTAAAAAAATGAAGGAAAAATTAAAAGAAACAAGATTTGACTCATTGATTCCGTGGAAGAGAAAAAGGCACGCGTCGTAAAAAAAGCTGACAGAAGAAAACTTCCAGGATTGTTTCGAACAATGGAAGATTTGCACGGAGCAGTGTAGGGATAAAGGAGGGGAGAATAAGTAAATATGTATGACATCAAAATAAAATGGTTTTGCATCGTCAATCTCGTTATTTGATAGCCAACTCTTGTGTCTTCCAACGTTTGGCCGCGGAAGCATAGGGGTCAAGGTCGTGGACTCGTGGCAGGCAATTTTTGTAGATTCATAGGTTCGATCCTTGATACAACTTAAGTCCCACCGTGTAGCCGGGGCTGATGCACTTTAATCTATCGAAGTCCGAAGTCCTCCCGTGGGCATGGCGTGGAAGTTAGGAGAGGGGTGGGTGCCTGTTCTGGTGTCGTCCTCGTTACTTGAACGACATTCCGAATTACGACGACTCGTGTGGTGACCGGGAATGACAGAATAGTCCCACTGTAGCTCATGCATGTTGTAAGAGACGACTAAAATTGGTATCCAGCGTCTGGGGGTATAGCCGGGCACCCTGTCCTTGGGGATTATATCAGGGTACCTCAATGACTTGCCTCCTTCTGGCAAGTACGGGCATCATGACCCCGAGGCACCCTAATGATATTTTTTTTCCTATGGGGTTTACTGTCTTTGGTAAACACGGGGGACGCGCCCCCGGGATACCCTAGTGATTCTTCTCTATTTTCGACCCTCCTTCTTGTCAAGCAATTTTTTGTCATTTTTTTTTCAATTTTTCTCACACGTCTAGACCACAGTTAAGTCTTATTTGGCGCAACATAGCTACATCTGACTCTTGCGCAAATAAACATTACATTCACTCACTCACTCACTCCGAATTATGACGTCCGTTGCCAATAGCCCTCGTGTTGCTCCTAGTGTGACGTTAATAAAATCAACAAAATGTTCCAGTGTTTCTTGATCTTTTGAAGGCCGTTACTGTAGAAAATTTGTATTCTTCCTACTGCTGGTTGCTTCAATCTATTGCTTCCTGAAACCAAGCCAATCGGCATGAATAGCTGTAATTTATGACATTACGAATATAAAAATCAGTTAATATTGAGAGTAAATTTCATCTGGGTATTTCTGTTATTTCGTAGTAATAATTAAAACTTTCAGATACTCCTTCGTTTAATTGTTGTTGTTGTTTTCAATTTGCATTATGTGCATTTAAATGTCTGTGTTAATTTATGTAAACTACAGATTTTATTGGATATATTAGGGCAAGAATCGATATTTATTCAGTTAATTACTCCTGTTTTGGAGAATTCTTTATTTTTTACAACATTTTTATGTGTTTTACTTGGTGTGTATACAGTGGCTCAAACAATTGAGGATACACCTTACTTTCACTTGATAAATCCAACTTTTAATGAAAATAACACATTAACTAGAATAGAAGACGTATTTTTACTTTTACACGTAATAAAAGGGTTAATTTACAGTAAAAATAACGAAAATCAACAAAAAAATATCTAAAATTAAAAGTTTCACAAATATTTGAAGTAAACATAGGCAGATCTTTACCTCAAAAAATTAAGGATACACCAATGAAATTTTTTCGATATATTACATGCAGAGACAGTATCAGAATTTTGTTGCATGTCCTTTGGCTTTTATAATGTCCTCCAAACGTCTTGGTACCGATTCGACCAATTTTTTAGTGGTATCTGGAGATATTTTATCCCATTCTTCTTGTAACACTTGCTTTAAATGGGCTTTGTTTCTAATCTGGTGTTTTTGGACCGCTGTTTCTAGTGTGGCCCACAAATTTTCTATGACATTGATGTCAGGGGACTGTGGCGGTGTGTGCAATTGCTGTTTACAATGAAAAAGACACCACATTTTGACATTACGTGCCGTGTGTTTGGGGTCGTTGTCGTGCTGAAAAATAAAATTTCCATCTAAACCCAATTTTTGTGCACTTTCTTTAAGATTGTTGCGGAGTATGTCTATATAAAGCTTATGATCCATTATACCATCTATAAAAACTAAATTTCCTACCCCATTTGCAGCCATACAACCCCAAACCATGACGGAGCCACCACCATGTTTAACTGTAGGACGTAAATTTTTTTGAATCCAAAGCGGTGTTCGGCTTTCTCCAAACGGTGTGACGACCATCGCTTCCAAAAATGTTGAATTTACTTTCATCACTAAATATAACTTTCTTCCAAAAGTTTTCTGTCTTCAACTGATGAGTTTTTGCAAACTCCAAACGCTTTTTCTGATTTTGTAAGCTTATGAAAGGTTTCTTTCTAGCTACTCGACTGCTATATCCAGCATGTCTAATCACATTTCTCACAGTTTCAGCACTTACACTTCTGCAGATTATTCGAGAAGTTTCTGCAGCTAGTTTGACTGCACTCAGTTTAGGATTAATCTTGATATCTTTTAAAATTTTCCTTTTAGCTACATCACTCAGAATACTTTTCCTTCCTCTTCCACTCTTATTTTGAATTAATCCATCGCGTTTAAATTTCCCAATGATTTTCTGGACACATGAGTGACTTCTACCGACAATTTCAGCTATTTCAAGATAAGATTTTCCCTTCTTAAATAACCTTAATATAAATTTTCTTACATCAATACTAGTCTCTTTCCGAGGAGCCATTTTCCATTTAAAATTACAGCTTTATATTCTCATAACCAACTTCAAAAGACAGAAATAACAGTTGAAAAAGTTTAGGATAAAATTTCCCAAACTTTAGTAGCAAGCAAAAAGAAATCAAGTGGTACTTAAACAAAAATTTCATTTGTTTATCCTCAATTTTTTGAGGTAAAAATCAGCTTATGTTTATTTGAAATGTCTCTAAAAAGTTTTATTTTAGAATTTTGTCGTTGATTTTTCTTTATTTTTACTGTTAATTAAACTTTTTGTTATGTCTAAGAATAAAAATTCGTTTGCACTTCTGGTTAAGGTGTTATTTTGATTGAAAGTTGGATTTATCAGGTAAAAGTAAGGTGTATCCTCAATTGTTTGTGCCACTGTATATCAGTGTGTCATCAAATTTTCGATCGCTAATTTAACCAACTTTCCGTCATCTGAAACTTTGAGAATCGTTCTTACTCGCCTAACAATGCAATATTTAGAGATTTGCGACAAGTTTTAACTAATATTTCAATATTTTTTTAAAAATAAACTTTATCACCATATAAAACATTTTTTTTTAAAAAAAAAAACGTTGGTTTTTATCTCGAATTTTTTTTCACTGTGTACTAAATATTTGAGTGCACATGATACTTCTCTCTTAATAGATTTCTAATTACACTCAAGTTTAATACCGGATTCATAAGACCCGAGGTAATTAAGTAATATTTTCCATCTTTGATTTTTCTGTCTGTGATACACTGGAGAGCTGAATCCCCGGGATGTTTTGGGGATTTTTCTTGTCATTCTTTTTCTCCCCTTTTCTTTGACTGTATGGCCATGATCTCGAGAATGTGGCCAGAGATTTTTCTGTGTAGTTTCGGATTCGAAGCAATCAGAGGCGTGCATTCTTTAGGTTCGTCCGGGAATCGTGACCCGAGGCACCCTACAGAACTTTTTCTTTACCTTGCTGTTTACTGTCTGAGGTAAACACGAATGAAGCTGAATGAATGAATAGTGATCCTTCTCTATTTTTAACTCTCTGTCTTGTGAACCATTTTATTAAATATATCTTTCCCATTTTTTCAAACGTCTAGATTACAGGTACACCTTGTTTGGCGCAGCATAACCACATTTGGCTCTTATGCCATTAAACTCCAGCATTACTGACTGACTCATTTTCTACTTGTTGCGCTGATAAAAATGTGCTATCCTGGCTTTTGATAGTTGGTTACATCAATATGATTGAACTCTGTATACATGTACTTGCAGGTTTTTTTTTTAAGAAGAAGAACCAAGTCTACTCATCTGAAATTTGTGTTTCTTTATAATTATTTCTTTTTCTATTTTTGTTGGAACTAGTAAAAAAAGTAAAACTGTCCCTAATCAACAGGATACAACTTCTCCAGGCTAATCGAATTTTTGTTTTCGAATCGTTCTTTCGAATGGATTGATTTCGTTACTCTTACATTACAATAATTTCAACGTATTTCAATTTGATGATTTACATTGTTTTTGTTATTTAAAATGCAAAAAAAAAAAAAAAAAAAAAAATAGTTCTTAATAATTCTTTAAATTGTGTTGTTTTGTAAAATATATTTACTTAATTTTTTTTCTTCTTTTCAGGTAAGTGAAAAGTACCATCCTTGCTTACTACGTTTTACATTTGCTAACACAGGTAAACGATTCATTATCTGAAACACGAATCGAAAAATAAGGAGTAAAAATCAAAAATTTAAAATATTGCACTATATTTATTATACCTGTGTTTTAAAATAATATTTGACCTTAGTATATTTTTTTTCTTGAATGACGAATAGCTGTTTATTCTGTAGAGCAGTGATCTTTTAACTTCATGTATTCACTGAACCCTTAGAACTGTATAAAGGGTTTTCGGGGAATATCATCCCACTCTTAGAAATATATAACTTAAAATTATATTTAAAATAAATCAATATTGTTTCGAACATGAGATAATGCTTCTAAGCTCTTGTTTAAAAAAAAAAAGAGTGATAGAGAGAGATTTCGTCGGTCACCTAAAAAAACTTAATCAATGACTCCTCAACCTTGGCGACGAAATCGGCGATCCTTTTGGCAACTGTGGCGGCAAAATATTTTTCGAAAATGCAGAATTCTTGTCGGTATCATTCGATTAGGGGGAGTTATGAACTTTGTCTGAATTTTCCCTGTGACATCACCCTTGGTCAGTATAGCTGTAAATACTTAGAAGTACAAAGCCTGAGCACGCTTTAATCATTCATTGCCATACACTTCTACCAAAAAATTATGAGTTTCTCTAGCGTTTTTTCCAGGTTTCATGTGAAATTTTATAACAATTCGTTTCACACAAATCATTTTTCCTGCGAAGCAAAAAAATTAATTCTAATTTGATCAAATGCCACGGCTATACGGATTTACTTACAGAATCAAGAAAGAGAAGGCTTCACACTATCGGTCTCTGTCGTTTGGCGCATGCGTACTTCTATAGCAGCGTCAATCTCGTTATTTAACATCCACACCTCGTAGTGAACACGAACCCTGATTTACCGGGGTCTGACTGTAACTATTAAATAATCGTTTTGATCTGATATATAAAAATACTCCTTTTTATTCTAACTATTTGATTAAATAATAGTTAGATTTTTTTTCTTTCTTCGAGAGACTCTATCGCTCCGAACAAAAAGATGATTTCCGAATATTCTCCAAGGTTATTCGCAACAGGAGGGGAAAAAATCCAACAACTCGATTGAAGCGTAGAAGTCTTTTTATCTTGTGATTACTTTTTGATTTTCTCTTCAGGAGGAATTTATTTCTTGATGTTTTAAAAGTTATTAAGCTTAGGTTATTTTTTTGGAAGATTTACTACTTAAACCCTGTTATCTATCAATCGTTATTACTACGGTTTCCTCAAAATTTTTCGCCGATGAAAACTCTTTGAGAGACTCCAATATCCCCCCCCCTCCATTTTCCTTTGAGGATTATTTCTTCTCGTGTTGTCTTTTTATGAAGATTTTATTGTTATCCACTTCCTTATAAAGATTAACTTCCAGGGCAGAAGAGTGTTTTTTTTTTTTTTTTTTTTTTTCTTCTTTTTCCCATGTTTTCAGAAAATGCAGTGCCGTTTAAACGCTTTTCGTTTACTTTCTGACAGAGATTAACTACTGGAGAAAATTATTTTATTAAATATCTGTACATTTTAAATCCGGAAGCACTATTCAAAGGATTTTTTTCCCTTAGAAATTAATGAAGTTATTTTTTAATCTGTTATGGAATCTTTAGTGAAGTCTTAGAATTTTCTTTTCGGTTTATTTGAAAAGGGTTTTGAACAAAGGATACATTAAATAATTTTGTGATGCTTTATATTTATATTAGAATAATACATAGAATAGATTCTGCTCCTTTATGATGAATATTTGTTTTTATTTTTGAAAAATAATAATTCACATCAAGAATGTTAAAAACTAATACCAAATATGATTTAAGGATGTTAATGCTTGGCGTTAGTAGTTAATATTATTTGATTTAAGATTTAAGGCTCCCGTCTACCCGCCATTTTAATTTCGTGGACGTAATGTTAATCCTATGGAATTTCGACTTTAATTCTCACATCTTTACTAATAGATCTTTTGAATGTTTCTGCGGAATTACTTTTTTCCTTGGATTTTTAAAAATATTTTTACCCCTATCTTAACGATTTGTTTGCGAGTTTTCTGGTCTTTGAAAAATATTTTTAAAAATCGGAGGGAAAAAGTAATTCTGCAGAAGCATTTATTATTTTTTGCTCTTTCAAATGCACTTTATTGCATTCAAATGGTAAAGATCTGAGAATTTAAGTCGAAATTCCATAGGATTAACATTACATCAACGAAATCGAAATGGCTACCGTCTAGCGGCCGTTTTGATTTTATGAAAGTAATGTTAATCCTACGGAATACGGAATTTCTACTACCGTTCTCAAATCTTTGCTATTTTTATATTATGTTAGCCTTTATATAATATGTTACAATTCCTGTATTTACAAGCTCATTTGGTTAAAAATTATATAAAATAAATTCAAATTGCTTACCTTGAATAGGTTTTAAAAACTTTTCAGTGATTTTTCATATGGTTACACGGAACACACTAGGAACAATACTATAACATGGATCTTATTGCATTACATAAAATTTTCTACACATGCGCAACAAACCCGCTTGCAGTGCCATCTATCTTTACTAACCGCAGTCGAGCTGCAACACGAATTTCCAACTTATTTAAGGTGATTACAGTAAGACCTTATTAAGTTCTTCCGCGATTAACACTGATTCGATAAAACGTGGTCGTTTGGTTTAACAAAATTTCATTTCGTATTTTCTTGGTGTTCACTATGCTTCGCATTACTTTTATTATAAATTAATTTAACATACGCACAAATCTGTGCATATATTGAAATCATATCATAAGAACATGTGATTACGCTATAAACCGGTTATTTTTTTACTTCAAAAGCTGAAATATTTTAACAAAAATTCTGAATCTTAGAAGCACAAAATACAGCAAGTCCGTGCACTGTTCTTTACTACTAAGCCAAAAGGGATTCCCTCTCGGGGTAGTTTCTAAGGCGTATTTATTACTGTTCGTTTGCGCTGAAACGATCCCTTTCAATGTGATCATAATAATTCGAAAAGGGACTTTCTAAATGATTGTTTATAGATGGATGTTTATTCTGGCATTACTTCAAGTTATATTCATCCCCACCCTCTTGAATTCAGTACTGTTTCGACAGTTCCCTTTTGACGTCATCGTCAGTCCTATTTGAGATGGCCCGTCTATTAAACTTGTGTTCCTTATCCTGTGTATCAATAGGCGTGATTTATGTGGGATATCTTAGATGCACACCGGCAAGTATGTGTCGGAAATATATGTAACCAGTAGTTGTAGGCTGTGATGCCATCTAGTCTTTGGTCACAACTTCGGTGGAGATTTTTGGCTTGCCATTTTGGTGGGTGATTTTTCTGTCATTGCTTGACCTTGAGCGACGATGATGAATTTAACCTTCAATCTTTGTGTCTAATAAAAACGCATCCGGTCTTGTTTTGCTGAGCTTGTAACATCTAAGCCAAAAGAGGATTTTTTTATCGGTTTATTTATTAAGACGTTTTCATTCCTTGATCGTTTTTTGCTCAAAAAATAGATGTTTGTCGTAGCCTTGCCAAATATGGATTTTGATCTATAAGGCCCAAAAGCCTCACTCACTGTCCCGTTTAGATGATTGGTTGAAAATAAAAGTGTAATTTATATGTTATTTTGTAAGTTTTCGTTTGGTAATGAGTTCCATCATTCTACTATTTTTGAAAATGATTCCATAGATTTATTATTTATAGAACAGGTACACTATTTTGTTAAATTTTTTAAAACGTTTTCCTAAGTTTTCTTCCTCCGTTATGGCAGTGATATAAAGCATTAATTGTAATTAAGTTATTGGAGATACATACATATGCGAAATAATTTTAATTTTTTAATAAGACTATGTAAAAATTTCATGGGGTTTATGAGCTTAGACATTTTAAAGGTAACACAAATATTATTCTTGCGTTATTATTATTTATTTTAATGCATAAAAATAAATAAGTATATGAAAGGACAAAAGGTATTAAAAAAAGGACATGAATCGCATAGAACTATTAAATACTGATTCAATTTTTTTAAATCGTAGAGACCTTGTATAGTCGTCATGGTCATTATTCATTTTCTTATTTACTGCCGTGTAATTTTTTGCAGATAGTTACGAGTATAAACATAAATATATCAAATTATTTAAATGTATTAATTTGTACCTTTATTAAACACTTTTGGAAAAATCTCCCGTATGGATCGATTATTAATTTTCTGATTTACTGCCGTGTAATCTTTTGCAGATACTTATAAATAGGAAATTTCTGAGTAAACGTTTCTTATCATTAAAAGGTTACAGTTTGTCTTTCGATTAAACATTTTAGTAAAAATTACTGTATAGATCGTGATAATTCCTTTTTTGATTCATCGGCGTATAATATTTTATTAATAATTATAAACTGAAATTCTCGCATAAATGTTTCAAGTTGTTCAAATATAAGAATTTATCTTTCTTTAAGGTATATGTCTGCCCAAAAATCTCCGCTTTCGTGAAAATTTTGGGAAGTTCTTTATTAATTTTTAATAAAGTCCACATATTTACGATTTCAAAAAGGGTTTGTATTTGTTTCTAGGGTAGTTAGATAATGAACATTAATGTAAGTATATAATTTTTTAAGAAACATTACAATGTTTATTTGCATTTTCTGGAAAACTGCATTTAAAATTTTTACTATGGAAAATCTCATTTCTTAAAAAGTATTTTATATATTTAAACAAAATCTTATCACAATGTTCTAGGTATGTTGTGAACCTCAAACGTAGCTTTTCAGTATATAACTATTGGTTTTGGAGCTATTTTTATTTAAAAAAATTTTTTTTTTTTTGTAAAATCATGTTTCGTTTATAAGTTTTGGTATCACTCAGTAAGCTGTAGAGATAACTGCATTTTCTCTGCTTCATAACACAGATATATGTATATTAAATATATTGAATCACAATTTTTTTTTTTTTTTGAAAAAAAGTGCTCCAAAGGTAGGCTCATACCTTAAAATGTTTTTAATATTAACTGTGTGGATCGATAATTCTTTTTTATTTGGGGGGGGGGATTTATTGTCGTGTAATTTCTTAAACAATATTTCATTTAATAACACTTTCGATTTATAAGATTTAATAGAAATTCAATATTTTAAAACGTGTTTTAGAACAGAACAAAATTCTTCGTTCTCATTGGAAAATCGTTCCTAAAATCTAAGAAATCACCTATGCAAAAGGTCAAGCCACATTGTGGTGATCTTATTTTGTTCTATTTTTTTTACCTTCCTATTACCCTCCTTGCTTTCTCAATCGAACGGGAGCGCTCTAGAAGAGAAGATTTAACATCCTTCCACACCTGAGTCTAAAGATCCACGCGCACACACGGAAAAAGCATCGATCACAACGAAAAGCACCAGCACACTGTGCTCCGGCGCAAGTGCTCCGTGGATCCCTGTCTCCCAACTCTTTCCAGGAGAAATCGTCAGTGAGGTCTTTTCCTTCGACCCCCTCTGACTGTGAGGTACCTGCCGGACAAAAGAGAAGAAAAAGTCGCTGCTTCTGTCTTACTTTTTTTTCCCTCTCCCACGCTCTCTTCTTGCTATCGATTCTCAGACGATTTTTTTTTAATTTTATAATTTTTTTTTTGGTGAGGGGTGCTCGTGGGGGTGTTTGGAACGAATTCAGCGATCCTGTGCGCTGCTGCGGTCATGAAACTCCCACAGGTGGTGAGTAGGAATTTTTGTTCGATTCTTAATCGTTTGGCGCGTGAATGTCTGGGATTTCCACGTGCCGGGGGGTGGTTAATTAATCGGATAGAGTGGAAGTGCCATTAAAAAACATGAGTTGCATAACTTTTTTATGTTTTAATTATATCGATAAAAGGGAAAGTGTTATTAAAATATTTTTTAAAAATTTAAGTGTAACTTATTGAGAAGTGATATTATTCCTGTGTTGTAAATTATTAGTATCAATGCTTGAATTTTAAATACTATTTACTGTGTTTTATGTATATTTTCCATGTTTAAGGTTATACAACAAATTTCTAAGAAAGATTTTGGGTCACGATATTAAATATTGAATAGAGTTCGGAAGTTATGTTGCTGATATTTAAAGGTACTGAGACGTGATAGAGAAAATTAAATTCCGAATTTAAGACTCTTTATTTCTTGCGACATTTATGTTTTAAAACTTTTTCGTTGAATATAAGTTTTAGATATTTTGATCATTTTAGTGAATTATAAAGTATTTTCTTTAGTCAAAAAATGTTTATTTCCCTTTGAGTTGAATATGGACATGATTTTTTAGATATATTTGTATTTTGGTATCATTTTTAAAAGTAGTTTTCCATAAATAAACAAAAATATTTTACGCCTTATGTATAAAACAACGCACAAAAAATAGTGAACCAAATTTTTTTAAAAATATTAACATAAATATTGACTTTGAAAAAAATTATAGAGTTTTGTAATTTTGGAAATTTTAATTTCTTTTTTTTTTTTTTTTTCGCATTAAAGAATTATTTCTTAAAAATTAGGTATTACTTAGAGAAAAGATATTTTTGGTTCACTATACGCATAAATATCCTTTACAGAAGTGAAACAAATCTGGAACCATATTGAGTAAAAGTTTTCTTTAAAATGGTACCTACATGTTACAAATAATTTCTATAGTCAATAAAAGGGAGGATTTTTTGGAAAAAAATTACTTTTATAGCTCCATAAAATGATAAAAAAGGCATTGGTAAGTACAGAAAAAAATCTTAACTCTACTTATAATATAAAAAGATATATATCAGTAAAACAAGAAGTCTTATATATAGTATTTCACAGGGGTTTTTTTTGTCCTGGTTCCCTTAAATAATGTTTTGCTTGAGAACCGATTTTTAGACAATTGGAAAAGCTGCAAACAAAAAAAGGAGAAACCTTCTCAGTTTTTTGTTTCACTTTCGAGATGTCGAGATAGTGTACAGAAATGATGAAATACTTTTTTCGTATTAAATTATGAAGTAATTGTGAAATATGCCTTTAAATTCGAAATGTATAATAGTAGCTGTAACCAATTTGGATGATAAAAGAAAGCTGAGATTGTGTATAAATGTTTTTTAACTGTTCAGATGCATCGTTAATTGAATGGCTTAGCTACCTTGCAGTTTAAAGTATTATAATGTACAATTTTTCGAGCATTTTTACCGCGCACATTTAGACGTATAAATATTATTTGAGCAAACATTTGTAAATATTATTCGAATTCACTTATTTTCAAAAAAATACATTTCTCAATTTTTCGTAGATATATTTTATTGAATAGCATAAATTATTACAAGGTCAAATGTTATTACGTCCTATTTTAGAAGCATTTTTACCATATGCAACAAATGTAAGTTTAAAAATATTATTCGAATTGTTTTATGGTTTTTTGAATTTCTGAATTATAAAATTAGTTCATAATAATTAAAACTTCAAATAGCAATAGCCAGTGAAACAATAATTTTTGAGCGTATGAGTTGTAATTAATTCCAAATCTTAAACATTTTTTGGTACAATTTCTTAAAAATTTAGAGTTAAAAGTGATTTTTCGTAGAATAGTTATTTGTATAAAGAAAAATTGTTGAGAAATAACGAGGGAATCATTTTAAAATTGTAATACGAGGTGTTTAAAAAATTGCCTGTGTTATGAATTGGAATAGGGTAATACAATATAATATTGAACATTCATAGTTCTTCCTTTTTCAAATTTTTGTTCTTCCTTCATAAGTATGACGCCATTCGCATCCGATAATATCGTTATCATAATTTTTTCGGCTGGTGAGGAGACCGTCTTTGCCTTCTTTGGCACAGATTCACCGGAAACAAACCAATACTTTGATTGTTGCTCTGTTTTCGGTGCATAAGGATGTTTCCAAATCTCGCCAACGGTGACAGCTCGACTCGGCACCAGTCAAAATTAACCAAGGAACCAATATCAAGTTTTGGCGAAATATAACAAATAGTAGCCCTCAATGACAACACCAGCTTGCCTCAGAGATGCCACCTGTCGTCAAAAAAGGCACTCTTTGAACCACTCTCGAACATTTTATTCTACGAGCAGAATGGCTATTAATTTCTTATTCATCTATCGTTTTTCAAGGAAAATTATTGATTGCACTTTATTCAAACACTGCATCTACCTCTTAATGCTGTAGAAACTTGCGCCATATGTGTATTTTAGTACTTTTAAATGTAATATTAAAAAAGAAATTCTACTTTTTTTTGTTACTATCATAATCCTTCATTATTGCACAGGAATTATTGTCAGCGATAACTATAATCTTGGTGTGTTTATTGAACCTAACGAATGAAGTAAATATTTGTGTCGTATATATTCTCGTTTCCGCGAAGAGAAATGCAATTTGTTGAGTCTAATTTTTATTTGAGAGCTTTAGTTATTACCTTTCATTAGTATATTAAACAATTTATCTTACGAAATCTCTTTGAATAATTTGTGGCCGTAGTAGCTAAGTAGTCAAGATCGCGAACTCGCGATCGAAGGTTCGATTCCTGATAGCACTGACGACTCGTCGTGTAGAAGGGCTGATGCACGTTTACTCTGTCGTTGATCCATGACTTCCCGTTGACGTGATGTAGAAATTTGGAGGTGGAGGGGCCAACTCGGGTGTTGTTCTGACTGAGGTTCAAAATTGCGAGGTTAGGTCACCAATAGCCCTCGTGTTAAGAGTAACGTTAATAAACAATCAATTGAATAATTTTAAACACATGCGAGGTTGGTTCAAAAGATTCGTGTTTTTGATGATAGATGGTGTTGTTAATTCAAGTTGGTGTTACTATTATGTGCTGCTATCTGTTAAATGGTGCTAAAACATATACGGCACTGATTCTTGATTTTCTTTCATTCGACAAGTTTTCACTGTGAATGAGTCCTAGCCATCTGTCTCCTATTTCAACCCTTCTTATCATAACTAATACTTAACTTTTTCATATTTCCTTCAGGTCACAGATATACTTTTGTACTCGTTATTTTAGATAACTAACTAGTACGAGTATCGTTAAAAAGTAACCTGTTTTTGACAACGGATGACGTTGCTAAGGCAAGTTGGTGTTACTATTGCGTGCTGCCAACCGGTAAATGGTGCCAAAATAAATCTGACACTGATTCATAGGTTGTTTTTGATTTTACAACCATTTGTGACCAAATCAAAATTTGGTGGGTGTTGTGTCAAGATGTAACCGTCAATGAGAAACTGATGCATCATTGTATACCGGAAACAAAGCAACAATCAAAACAATGGGCTCTTTATGGTGAATTTTCTCCAGAGAAGGTGAAGACGGTCTCAAAAAGAAATGGCGATGATATTTCAGAATGCGAAACGCGTCGTACTTATGGTCTTCTCTGAAAAAGGAAAAACGATCGTTGGACAATAACTACAATGAATTATACAAATATGAACCGCCCTCGTATACTGACTTAATAAAAGGATTTCAAATAACTTATCTCGTAACAGCGATAAATTTGCATCTCTTTATGCTATTCTGATTCACGTAAGCATTCAAGGTACACATATGCATTTTTAAATAAGTTACTTAATTCTACTCTCTTAAACATCTATTTAAGTCATACATAGCCTACATCAGTAGGATGAATTGCTGAGAGTTGGAGAATATGAGTTATTCTGTAACTTGTGTTTCATCATGAGTAGTTGAAACTACTTTCTGTACTTCATCTTGGTTGAAAGGATGGTTTCGGCGCGTGTTTGTCTAAATGTGTTGCAGCTCAGACGATTTGGGCTCATCAAAGTTTGTCTTATGCAACAACTCGCCTTAAATGGTGTGTTAGCTGTTGTCAGATGATGAATTAAAGTTACGGCTGGGCCTGTTGTGCTATTCTTCGCACCAAATCCATGGAGACTTTATGGGATGTGGTTTGAATAGAGAAATATTTCCCAATGAATAAAATGTGACTTGCATGGTGGTATCCTAAAGTTTTAATTATTGTTAAGAAACGCCGATATATCAGTATAAAATTTATTCTGTGTGTTAATTTATCCTTATGTACATAATAT
>BMAW01118961.1:308523-321584 GCA_019974015.1 Nephila pilipes
AAACGCCGATATATCCGTATAAAATTTATTCTGTGTGTTAATTTATCCTTATGTACATAATATTGTAAATTACAGCTATTCACGTTGGTTTGTTAGGTTCCAGTAAGCCTTAGATTGAAGAAACCCGCATAAAAGTAAAGTTTTAATTGTTGCTAAAAGTAATCAAGATATAAACTTAAATTTTATTACTATATTGAGACTTCTCTACGTAGTAGTCACCATCCAGAGTTATGCGTTTCTTCACTTTTCAAAGGCTGTCTTTGTATAACTCAACAGATTGATTTCTATAGTCTTCTTATTATATAATTCAATCTACGACTTCCTGAAACGAAACTAGTCAAAGTGAATAGCTGTAATCTACATCATTATGTATATAAGAATTAAATAATATGCATACTAAATTTCATCCAGATACCTCTATTATTTAGTAATAATAATAATTATTATTATTACTGAATAATTATTAAAATAATTAAAATTTTAATAATAATAAAAATTAAAACTTTAGTAATAATTAAAACTTTATAGTACTCACTCATAAGTAAATTATAATAGAATTATTGAAGCATAGTGAATAGAATCGAGGTGATGCTATTATTTGCGACGAAGAATTTAATACGAGGGTTGGTGGTAGAGAGAGTGAGTGGAAGCTATCGGCAAAACTTCAATAACACACCTACCCTGAGTAAATAGCCATAGGAGGGTACGTAGAAAAGACTTTTAGGGGTCAGAATGAGTCGAACTCTCATTTAAGATTCTACTTAACACTCGAATCCGATTGATTCATTATAGATAAGTATCTAGTTACAATATTAAGCTTTAGATTCAGGTGCGGGTTGGAAGTGAATCCACTGACTTCATTCAATATTTATATGTATTTTGATTACTTTATATCCTAACAAACTCAATCAGAGTTATTGCCTGTTTAGAATTATTGACTGCATTAGTTATTGACTACTTACGTATTAAATAGTAACGGAAAGAGAAAGAAGTAATAACGGGTCAATTGAAAGTTATTTTATGGTAGTTTCGTGTATAGTTGGGAGTGAATTGAGAAAGACCGATCTGGTTCGAAGTTTGAGTCCACGGATTTTAATGTTGCGACATGTTTAGACTTAAGGTAACTGATGCTTTGAAACATTTCCCACTTTACCTTTTGTTTTAGTTTGCTGTAAAAAATATTGAGCGCTACGCTGATTTCCTAGCTATATTGTTTATGAGAATTCGATAAATAAATTGCCCGAAAAATTGAATTTTAAAATTGCATGTAAATAAATGCGCCCTATTATGGAGAAAAGTATCTTTTATTCATAATCCAATAAAATATGTTTGCGTTTTTCTCAAAATGTCGTTTTTTAGAATTGGAGTACGTGTTTTTTCCCCTCCAAAATCTACTACATCCATAGTATTGACATTTTCCACACATTATGAAACGTGAAATGCTGTCATTTCCTCTACAGTGAATGCAATTCTTTTCTTCTAAACACTCACAAACTTTATGTATTGCACTGTATTTGTGTAAAAATTCAGAAAAATTTGAATTATCAAATCTACTTTAAATTTTTTTTTATTAATTAAAATTTTTAAATCGCAATTATGTTTAATACGTAGAATGTTATGCTTACAAGAACTTTACAAATTTTTAGAGTTGTAAATGCAGTGAATTTTATGGAAGATGTACCTAAATGTATGTAGATATCTTACAAATGTAAACACAATTAATATTATTAATCACTCATTATATAATTATTAATGTATATAAATGAGGCTCTCTTTGGCATATACAGATACATAATTATAAATATCTCTCAATGTTAAAATCTGAGTTGCCTTGGTTGAAATACTTAGAGCAGACAAATTAAAATTATTATTATTATTGTATTAAAAAATATTCGCCTCTAGGACTTACCTTCTTTAGGTAAGAACGAGAATCAGGACCCTGAGGTCCCATCCCTTAAGATTTATAGTTTACTGTAAACATGGATGGCATGGACCCGGAATCCCTAGCGATCCGGCTCTGTTTTGGACTATTCTTCTTGTCAACCAATTTCTTTCCTCCAACCCCGTTTAAATCGGTGGTTTCCAACGCAGAAAGAACAGGTTATTGTTTGAGTACGCTAAAATCGTTCTTGTTGTTCATAGTTTTGATGTAAATATTCGCCATTTAGTAGAATCCATGCACGTTAATCTGATTCAAAGTTCCTCTCGTTGGAATTTAGGGAGAACTGATAGCCAACTTAAATGTCGTTCACATCTCTTGGCGGAGGTCGGGATAACGATGTTGATCACCTATAGTTTCAGTCTTGCTTTTAAGTGTGACTGTACGCGATACACAGTCAAATCCACGTTCTTGCACCAACGTTTAATTGATCTGGCAAAAAGGCCGAAGAATGATTTTGGTGGTGGTGGTTGACACTAGGCTTTAATGACAGCTTGTACTTCATTGTCAGAATAAAGACGATATTTCGTCTGTGGGAATAGGTGAAAGTCGCAAGGTGAAAAGTGTGGTGCAATGATCCTTCGTTACTTCAAACTCATCTAATAAATCACGTTATTTTTGGTTCTAAGCACACTTGCGGCAATTGGGAACAAATACTTTACATAGAAGACGCGAGTAACTTTCAGGTACAAGAAGAATTCTAAAAATTTGTAATTAAAAAGTTTTGGCCGTGGAAGCATTACTCTGTCTGTCGCTAATAGCCTTCTTGTTGCTTCTAAGGGAGACATTAGTAAAACAATAATTAAGTCATTCTTACCTTCTTATCAGAGCTTGAGGTTTGTTATCAGTACCTTTGTATTCAAACCCAAAAGAATTTCTTAAAAAAAATACGTAATGTTTACTATGTAGGTTTTTGGAATTTATTTCCTAAATAGAATTTCTTTAAAGCTGTCTTCGCCTAATATCAAAGAACCTGATCGAAATTTCGAACACATTTCCGGGTTGAAAATTGTTCCAGTTCTCTTATAAGTTTGCGACGTTGTAACATGTACATCTTTTTATCATGCAGTATTCTTAAAGTATAGAAATATTCCAAATATACGCATATTTCTCGAGAATACGTAAAATTCAAAGATCATTTAACGTTACAGTATAAGAAATAAAACTTGGAACACATTATACATCAGTAAATAATTCGATATAAAAAGCAACGTTTTTTATATGATGGCAAAGTTTATTAAAGAAAATTATTGAAATATTAGTTAAAACTGTTAGTTATTTTTAACTTTAAAATTTACTTAAAAAGGGACATTTGTGAGGGTATTAAAAAATTCATAATACTCATAAAATCAAAGCATGCATTTGAAAGTTTGTAAGTCATTCTATTAAAAAAAATGGGAACCAGAATTCAGAAAAAATTATTGTGATAAGACACGGCGCCAAATATTGGAATCTTTCTTTCTTGCGAATGATTACTGACTGAAAGTCAGCATCCCTTACTATCTCCTCTTTGTGAGTTTTACGATACCTCATGTGGCGTGTGGGGAATGCCCGGTGTTCCCAGAGAGGGAAAGAAAATTTTTCCTCAATCCTAAAAGCGCCGAGAGGAAAGAATATTTTGATATTAAAATTATTGAAATATTAGTTAAAACTTGTCGCAAATGTCTAAATAGTGCATTGTTAGGCGAGTAAGAACGATTCCCAAAATTTCAAAGCTCTAGCTTGATGGAAAGTTGGTTAAATTTAACGATCGAAAATTTGATGACACACACACACCAAGTGAAATTCAGAAAAATGTTTTAATAAAAAGGGTTGATTCAGAGAGAAACTAGTAGTATTATAATACATGGTGTTCTCTAAAAGATATTGTCAAAATATAAAACTAATGTTCGAGCACGCGCGTTTTTGATCATAGAAAGTGTTCCAATTTCGGATCCTGTTCTTTAACACTACTTGAAAGGCAACCTTAATATTTCCAATTTTGAATCGTTTATGAATAATCCTCGTTCAAAGGATCCCACATTGATTATTTTACCTAATACATCCCAAATTAATCTATTTCCAGTCTGTCTTTTCATCCTCTTTACACAGAACCACCCCCTTGCACCTCCTCCATGAACCCATCGGTGTACTTCCCCGCCGGAATGTGAAGAGAATCAACAATTTATTAATCTGTTCATCAACAGTGTGGCACGGGGCTTTACCCCCCTTTAAATCCTCGCTTCTCCTCTGAAACGGGTGCTATTTCATTATTATTCGACATGTGCTATGGGAGAGTTTTCGATTAAGTTTAAACTATGATGGATGATGGCGGTGTTGTGTTTTGATGTAATTAGGGACGCCCCCCTCCCACTTTCCTTACTTCTCCTTTATGTTTGGAAGAAGTATGGTTTGAATCTTGATTAAGTTCCGATTTAAGCCCGAGTGCTGTTCGTGCTATTGAAAAGTGATGTTTGTTTTGTTTTTTTGTTGTGGTGTTCGGGATCGTGTACTGTTTGTTTTTATTTTGTGTTTAGTCGATTGCTTTTTTAAGTATAAGTACGAGTAGTTATTTCAAAAAGCGCATAAGTTATGTGCCTACCCAAAAATCACCGTTTTCGTGAAAATTTTCGAAAGTTTCTTTATTTTTTTTTTTTTATTAAAGCCCACATATTTATGATTCCAAAAATGGCTCGCATTTGTTTCTAGGGTAGTTAGTACATGGAATAATGTAAGTAAATAATTTTTTAAGAAACGTTAAATCTTTATTTACATTTTCTGGAAAACTGCGATTAAAAAAATTTTTTTTTATTACAAAAAAAAAAATCTCGTTTCTTAAAAAGCATTTCATATATTCAAATGAGATTTTACCACAATGTTCTGTACATTTCTAGGTATGTTGTGAACTTTAAACATAAGCTATTTATTTTGAAGCTATTTTTATTTAAAAAAAAAAAAAGTGTGGTGTTTTATTTGTAAAATCATACTGTGTTTATAAATTTTGGTATAACTCGGTAAGTTTAAGAGACAACTGCATTTTTTTCTGCTTCACAACGCAGATGTATGCATATTAAAGATATTGTTTAAATAAAACATGAAATATATTAGTTAGAATTTCCTATATGAACTTCAGCATAAATGTCAATTTTTACAAAATTTTAAACAAATATGGCCAATTTTTTTTTTTTTTTTTTTTTAAAAAGGTTCATCAAAATGCCTTTTGAATTTACAGTTTTATATACCATTGTAACTAAAAACATAAGTACTTCTCAAAAAGTGTTTTTTTTTTTTCCCGAAGGTAAGCACATACCTTAAATCAAGGGTATCTTTTATATAATATATATTATTAAAACCAACACTTCTATATGGAGGAAGAGAAAAAAAGAACTTGAACTTTTTTTTCGACCAGTAATAAATTAAATGAAAGGGCGCTGAAAATGACAATTTCTCATCATCATTAATTTAAAAAAAAAAAAAAATTGGGAGAATTTTAAATCCTGCTGAAAATTTTTGACTAAAAACTGAAGCGTTGTCTCCCATCGCAAGTTAGTTAGACAGTCGTGCGTTAGTTAGTGCGTTCAATACTACAGTTTTTAGTAAAAAATTTTCAGCTGGATCGGAAACTCTTCATTATTTGTTTGCATATGTTGAATATAAATTGAATCCAGTACGTTTTTATATATTTTTTACGCGCCGAGGGAAAATAAATTTTAAAAACTTTTTTTTTTTTTAAACTCTTTTGCAGAATTTTTTTTTTTTTTTTTTTCCCTTTTGAATTTTTTCTTTAAATTATTTCCCCCTCTTTTTTAGTATTTATTTTTAAAAAAAATTAGCGACTCATTATTTATTTTTATGTGTTTATTTATTTGCTAATTTTTTATTATTTATATTTTGTTGTTTATTTATATTTTGTTATTTGTTTATTGTATTTTTGTAATTGAATATCATTGTCTTCCAAATTGAGCTTGTAAGCAAAAAATTTTTAGCTTATCAAAAAGTAGGTGGAAACTTTAAAAAAACTGTGTCCAAACTGATACATAATCCAAAGCAATAAGAAATGTTGGAGAATTGAAATGAATATATTAAAAACTTTTTTGATTGTACTAATGATATAGATTTTTCTTTTTTAACTTCATTCTGTATCAGTGTATAAAACTAGTGGCAACGGGCTTCGAAATTCTGAGATCAGATGAATCCGCGAAAACTTAAACTTCTTTAGGTAAATATGGAATTTTAGATGCGCGAATGATCTTTCCTCTCACCAATGGGATCTTTAGTAAACGTGCGTGTCGTTTTTCCTGAATGTCCTAGCGATATTTCCCTATTTTTGACCGTCTTTTTTGTCATTCACTGCTCGTATATTTCTTCTTCCCTTCATCTACCGTTCAGATAAGAGATAAAATCATCCGTGTTATGATTTTCCTAATGCACTTGTTTACTGTTAAATTAATATTACTTATTAATTGTTTACAATTATAAGTAATACTTACTTAATTGTAAACAATTAATAAGTAATATTAATTTATTAGTAAACTTGCACATTTAAACAGCTGATTAAATATAGCCTTTATTCTAATAAAACTAACCAACCAAGCATTGAGCCCCGGTCAAACGGAATGGACATTTACTGTAGATTTCTTTGCTTAACTTTCGATTAACCTCTTCAGCTTTAGAATGATCTTATTAAATTACGGAATTATCTTACTCAATTACAAAATTAGCTCACTCAATTGCGGAATTATCTTGCTCGATTACGTAATTATCTTATTCAATTACGTAATTGTCTTACTCGATTGCAGAATTAACTCACTCAATTACCGAAATCAGCTGTGAATTAGCTTACTGCATTGTAGATTAGTCCATGTAGCCGACAAATCTACATTTTATTGTAGATTCCCAATTTACTAATTGTAGCTTAGTAACTGCAGATTGTTCAGATTAACCTACTGATTGTAGATTAGCAACTGTAGATTCGCTGTATTTTATTTCAAATGTTATTTACACATAATACTGTTATTTATGTACGATTTTGTACCCTTCATTATTTATATATTCCCTGCTTTTTTTACAGGTGGATTTACGTATTTTATTTCAAAAGCACATTATTCTATCATGTTTTCGTTGTATCAAATATTTTTTAGAGTAACGAAACTATTTCCATTAAATTTCTATTTCAAATATATGTGTGATTATAGACATTTGTTGTGAAAAAAGTCTATGAGAGGAAAACAATTGTCAGAAACCTTTATCGTAGAGATGAAAGAAAACTATTGATAACAGCCTTCATATGGTTATGGTAGCTTGGTAGTCATAGTCGTGAGCTAGTAGCAGGCGTTCTATCCATCGAGTCATGGATTCGAATCCTGATGCCACTAAAACTTCACCGTGTAGAGGGGTCGATGCATGTTAAAACTGTCGAGGCTCCAAGTCCTCCCATTTGTGCGGAAGTTTGAAATGTGGGGTGGCAGCTCAAACATCGTCATCGTCATTTGACCGTGTTTGAAAATTACGAAGTCCGTCGCAAATAGTCTACATTAATTTAAACCATAGTCAGTTAACGATGGCGATGAATGGGCTCACTCAAGTAGTGTGTTGTAAAAGTTTTTAATGTGAATTATCATTGTAGTTATTTATCCTCGATACCGGAACAATTCCAACAAGTTCTCGTGCACATTTTCCTCTGGAGCTTCTTTATTACGATGTTTGAAATGAAACCACGCCTTGTGAATGATATGTGATGTATGCAAATGAGCTTTACTATTTAAGATGTGTAACGAAGAGAAAGAGAGAGGGATGCAGAAGAATTAGAGATTCATGGGAACGCTTTATTAGTTCCAGCCATTTTCGATTCTCTGAGATTGTATATTTGACCTTCATCCGATCTCTAAAAGAGTATTGGACTTTGATCGAGTTAATTCCACCTTACATTTTAAAGTCAAGATGTGTAGAATTCTCCATTGTAATATTTCCCTTCGGAGGTTAACCTTCTTTATTAGATAAGTACCTGTATCACGTACCCGGGGAAACCTAGCGATATTTTCTTTCCCGTGGGGCTCACTGCCTTGAGTAAACACGAGCGACGTGCATCCGGGATCCCCTAGCGATCCTTTTCTATTTTCGACCCTTCTTTTTTTTCTAAATGTTATCGTTTTTCCATTATTCAAACGTCTGGGAATAACGTCATTTATTCCTTGTGTGTGCAGCATAGCTATGTATGGCTCTTGCGCCATTAAACTCCTCTCTCTTTCACACAACATTGTAATATTTGGTTGTGGACGCGATTAACCTTTCCACATTATTCATGTGTTTTAATATAGCTTATTCAAGGTGAATAAACTGCTTAAAGATGTTCGACTGATTTTTATTGCTTCGTTATGTCCATTAATAATAATAATGAAGACAATTCATTATACCCCTAGCGGTAGTGAAACCTTTCAAGATTTAGATAAAATTATTATTTGTATCTTTTTATTACAGAGGTGTAAGGTACATCGATTAATCTCAATAAAGTCTTACGTATGAGTTATCTATCACATTAGAATCCCTCCACTGATTATATTTCGCTATCATGTGGCATTTGACTTTTCGCGATTTTCTCTTCATTAACCTCGGCAACATTTTAGTAAAATGAATAGCATAAAATTATATTTTCTTCCCAACCCAAATGAAACGTTATTATGTAAATTAGTGGAAGAGAGAAGTGAAGTAATTTAAATATAATGATATATAAATGAAATAAAATTGAAAGTAAAATGAAGGGAGTTGAGTATAACGATTTCTGATAGATATTTGTATTTTGGAATGAATCGTCATTATTAACATTTTAAATTAAAGCGCATTCTAGTCAAAGTGCTAAGATAAGAACTCATGGTTATTGTGAAGTGTTTGAATCGAAACGAGTGATTTGGTATGCTCAGATTTCATTATTAGAGCTTAATCTACAATTGACAAACTAATTGGGATTTAAAAGAGTATGACCTTATATATTCTTCAGTGAATTATTAATAATTTTATCTTGCTCTTACTTATCTTCATTTGGAGTCTAACATTGATTGACTGTGTTTCGGAAAGATGTCAGAAGAATTAATGAAGAACGGGCGTTACTGTCTTTCCATTTAATTAACACTGAATCTGTCGTTTTTTTTTAACCTGAGAACATGCAAGCACCTTTAATAACACTCCCTAATCTCACCGGAAAGCTGCACGAATCAATTATTTATTATTAATCCGTCCCTCGGCTTTGTGGAATGGGGCTATATCCCCCTCAAATCCTCGATTCTCTGCAGTGAAAGGGCGTTTCATTATTATTCAATGTGCGCTTTGGGAAAGTTTTGGATTCGGTTTAAATTATGATGGATGGTTGGATGTTGTATTTTGGTCTGGTTGCGGGCTTCCTTCTCCTTCGCCACATACTTCTGTATCTTTTGGAGAAATATATTTTGAATATCTTGATAAAATTTGGACAAATCCGAATTGATATTGGGATGCACGTTGGGATTACTTGCGATTGGGAATGAAATAAATGTACGAATTATATTAATGGAAACGGGGATTGTGAAATGCTAAAATTTCTAATTCTGGTTCCATATTCGTAAACTTTAATCATTTACTGTTTATATGTGTTTAAATCGCAAAAACGGCTTCTTTTATGAATTTTTGATTCAAACTTCTCACCATTTTTAATGGGTTTTCTTTTACTCACATTCTAACTATGTCTGGGTCAAAACTTTTAAAAACTTTTTTCACACATTTTAAAGCGCTCAGTTCAACTGAAATTTTCTATACACGATTGTTTTGGATGACAATACGATTGTTTAATAAAATTAATAAAAATTAATTGATTAAATTAATTTTTACTGATTAATGAAGAACTTAATTATTAAAAGAATTAAATTATATCAATTAAGAATTATTTAAAGAATTAAATTTTACGACAAGTTTCTCGTCAATTCGCCAAATGGTCGCCAAATCCATCGTTTAATAATTAGTCATTTGCTTTAATTTTAGTTCTATTTATTTTAAATATATTCAATTTAATAACATAATTTATCGTTTGCCTTAATTTTAATTACATGTAACTCAATTGATTAACAAAATGCTTAATTGAACTGAACATTTGTATACGTATTTATTTTAGATGATAAATTTAATAAACGTCAAATAATAAAATAAATTACTAAAACTACAAGTACTTACTCAACTACAGTTCTATTTGACTCAACGTTTACTCTTAAAATTTAAGGTTTAAAAAAAAATTCTTACACAAAATGTGAAGTTTGAAAGAAAACCCATATTCAAAAAACTCGTTTTTTATGTTATTGTGTCTCGTATCCATATATCGTTTATATATTACGTAAAAACTATTGCTTTCAACATACAGGTTGAGTCAGAATGTTATATATTCTGAGCGACAAAGAATTTTGATGCTAGGTCTCAACTATTTATCCATCCATCCATGCGAGGCCATCCATTTATCGCGCATGCGTAATAAACCTCGATTATCTATTGAAGCATTGCCAAAAGTTCTACGCATTTATAAAATTAACTTATAAGATCTGGTCATTCATTCGAAAAATGTAAGATTTTCGTGTTGTGTTATTAAAATGGAACAAAAGAGATGGTGTTAAATTCGATGCAAATCTTTATAAAAGTGCCTCAAGGTATACAAATTAATGAAACGAGCTTAGGATGGTTTGTGTTTAAGTAAATCAAATGGAATAGAGATAAGATGGAAGATGATAATCACACCGGAAAATCAAGTTTTTCTAGAACACTTGAATTTAACGAAGAAGCTCTAAATTTCATGGCGTGGCTGTGGCGTCTAGTGGTTATGGTCGCCGGCAATTTTCGTCGAATTGTGAGTTTGAACCTCGATGTCACAAAACACCGGCAGTGTAGCCGGGGCTGATGCACGTTAAATCTGTCGAGGCTCGAAGTTCTTCCGTTGGCCTGGTGTAAAAGCTCGGAGATAGTGGTGCCAGTTCAGGTATCACCCTCGTCACTTAACCGAGGCTCAAATTAACTTGGTCTGTCGCCAATATCTTTCATGTTGCTTCTAGTGCGACGTTAATAAAACCATCCGATCAACCTAAATTTCATGGTAAACAATTGCTAAGCATCAACGAGAATGATGGAACATCAGCAAAGAAAAAATTTAGACCATCTTGCTTGAAGATTTGGGCAACAGTTTGTTATAAACCTGTTTTACATATTTTAACCAACGAACAAGAGTCAGTGAGAAATACAGGTTGCAGAGATGTCATTTCAATCGCAGTAAATGATCCAAACTTTTTGAAAACAAGTGTTACAGGTATTAAAACATGGTGTTTTCAATATGATCCTAAAACAATCAAAAATTTTGGATAGAAAGTGAAAAAACTCACCACAAGAAAAGTTCGATCCAAAATCAAAACATCATATTTTCTGATGAAAAGTATTTTCTCCAACTGGACGAACAATTACTGTATAAGTGAAATGTTTTGTAGCCTTTGATAGCCAGAATCCATCGCATTCGTCTGGAATATCAGAATGAAAACAGTTGGAGTGTGTTGCTTGATATTGCTGCCGGTCACAACTAATTCATTTTTCGTTGATTTTTGGCGTAAGATAACGCCTGTACGTTGAGTCATTAACCGTAATCTGCCGATTCAGCACTTTGTGGCTTTTCTCTATTCCCTAACCGAAGTTAAAAGGTTTCTCTTTAGATGACATTTCTACCATACAAAGCATTTCCGACGCTTGGTATGGAGGCAATTGAAAAGTGAACTAGAACAGGCATTCGAAACGTTAATACCCACTCTGGCTTGAAAATTATTTGGCACAATGAATAAATATTAGAGAATTTCCTGATTGGGGGGGGGGGGGTTCGAAGTTTGAGTCGTCTTTAACCCTTTCGGGACGGGATGCCTTGGCCTGAGACGTTCCGTGGGGACGGAGGAGAATTGAAGGGAACTGTCACACGGGCTGGGGCTTTTGCTTCGCTAAGCCTAACTTCAGAAAAAAAAATCAAAAAATAATAATTTTTTTGTTCTAATGTTGCAATTTGTAGTAAAATTTTAGATTATTAATTAGGCTGTTATATATTTTAAAATTAGCATTTTTAATAATCTTTTTCCTTTAATTTACTGAAAAATGTATATAAAGAAGTGCTTACTTTGTGAAATAATTTTCAGAACTGCTATTGAAATCATTCCGAAGTCTTATTGACAAAAAACATCAATAAACTTTAAAATTAATTAAAAAAATATACAATAAAAATCTATTTACAAGAAATAACAAGACTTAAAGTGAAGACCGAATGTGGTAATTCTCGAAGCTTCGGAGAAACGCAAAGTCCTGTTATGTCCATCTCTGACTAAATGTCAGCATCAGAATCACTAGCAATATTCTTTTCAAACCTTTTAAGAAAATGAATCATGCTCGCATCATTAATTAGCTCGTCGACCATGCGAGTATATTCTTCTCATAAACAACGCTTTTTCGCCATTATAAGCAGGAGTCAAGGCTTTCCGAAATAAAAAGTGAAGTAAAAGAAATGCATCCAAACGCAACGCAAAGTCAAACAGAAGAGACGGTACATCTCTAAAAAGAAAGAAATAAAAAAAATACATAGCAAAACTATTAAAAACCTTTCGGTGAAAAACAGAAACAGGAATGACATCACGTGGAAGTTTTAAGAGCCGAGTTCAGATTGTTTACATTATGTTTTCTTTCCACCACCACAACAGCTGGTGAGCAAAATACTGAATTAAGACAGACTGTAATCAAACTGAAGGCCAAGATTTTAAAATTACTATTCAGTTCAAAAGTAATGGACGCAGGGGGTCATCGAGAGATATTTAGAAAACATTCCCTCGTAGAATGGGAAAGGGTATTAAAAAGAGCTTACTTAGAGCAAAATACACGTTTCCCCGTAACTGCGTGAAGGTTGTTTTCTTTGCTCTATGAGGCGGCGAGTAGTGAAACAACATGTACACATTTGAAGTATTTTCTGTTTGAAACATTTAGAGAACTGAAATGATTCATTTTAAATTCAAATATTGCTTTCACGTCGTTGAAGATGCAGTTTCTTGAAAATAATATTTATTCTTAGGTATAAATTTATATAGCACGTTCGTGGATGCAGTATAAATTACAGTGATAA
>BMAW01118961.1:326584-357502 GCA_019974015.1 Nephila pilipes
GTTTAATTATTTAAAGACAATTGGAATACCTTCTCGAATTTAATTTATTTATTAATGGTATGCAATGTCGTGGAGTTCTGAAATGTTTTTTTTTTTTATGTTCGTCTATGAATTTGTACATCATTAAAAGAAAAGTGTATATTAAATTGTTTTTGATTAATTAACATTCTTGGAAAAACATTTTCTATTAGGAATTCCCCCCCCCCAAAAAAAAACCCTTCGAAAATACATATCAAATAAAAATGGCCGTGCAGTAATAATAATAAATGAATAAAAACAAGTAGATAAATAAATAATTTTCGCCTTAACTCTCGTTACATTTAATTAATGTCTTGTAGAGTTTGATTTATTTATTCATGGTATACAATTTCGTAAAACTCCGAAATTTTTTTCCCTTCAATTCATATATGAATCTGTTCTCCAATAAAAGAAAAATATATACTTATATTAAAATGATTTTAATTAATATTCATGGAAAAATGTTTTCTTAAAGGAAGGCCTTTTCTCAAAAAAATATGTATTTGTATAAATTCGAAAATTCTTCTGCAAGAAAAAACAATGTAATAATAAATAAATGGCGTAACTATATAATTCATTAGATTAATTATAAACTGCTAATTCTCGTTTTTATTGAATTCCATAGAGAAATAAAAATCAAAATAAAACTCTGGATTCTGTGTATAAAGTTTAATCAAATGGCCTGTTTATGGAGATTATATTGATGCATTAATAATATGATTTGATTACGAGATGTGGCTGTTAAATATCGCGACTGACGCTGCTGCAGAAAAAAAGTGTGCGCGCACCAAACTCCAGCGACTATCAGCTATTTAACGAAAAGCCTTCTTTTTCGATTGCTGTTCATCTCGCTTCTGCGAACTAATCCTAATAACTGTAGCCTTCGTTCATATTACTTCTTCTTCTTCTTCTTTTTTTTTTTTTTTTTTTTTGTTTCGCTTGAAAAATGATAAGTGAGCTAAGAATTGTCACATGAAACTTCGAAAAAAAAAAACCGCTACCAAAACTTATAATTTATTGAAAGAAGTATATGGCAATGAATATTTATCGCATGTACGTGTTTTTGAGTGGTTCGATCGTTTTGAAGATAGCCGAGAAGACGTTGAAGATGCTTCACCCTCGGGTTGCCATTTCGAATGACAATATCGAAACATTCGGTAATCTGGTTCGATCTCACCGTCGGTTAAATATTCGTGCAACTGCTGTAACTGTAGGAAATGTCAAAGAATACGTTTGGCAATTTTTCCCACCAAGACAATCCGCCGGCTCATTCCACATTCTCTGTCAAGAAATTTCCAACCAAGTACAGCATCCCAGTGATAGACCATCCGCCTTATTCTCCGGATCTTGTGCCACGCGACTTCTATCTGTTTCCTAAGGTGAAGCCTACATTAAGAGGAACATGGTTCGAGTCGTTGAAGGAGTGAAAGAGAAAGACGCACTCGTCCTGAAGGAGCTAACGGAAGGAGACTTCCAGCGCTGTTTCGAGCAATGGAAGATTCACGTGGAACGTTATGGGGATAGAGGAGGGGTGTATATTAAGGGTAATAATAAGTAAATGTGTATGATATCTAAATGAAATGTGCCTGTGTCGTTGCCAGTCTTCACCTTTACAATGCCTGTCTCGTTATTTAATAGCCACACCTCGTGTAATCAATATATAAATGTGGTCAGTAACAACAACAACAAAATTGATCTTTCGATGAGTTTTCTGCAGTGCATATGGGGTGTATAAAAAAGTGCAACTTGTGTGAGGTTTTAGTTACTTTTTATTGCTTAATTTAGAATGATTTTATTCTTTTCTACTAATTATATTTCTTTCAACGAGTCCTCGTTCTTTTTTTCGAAGTTGACTTACAAAAATTTTAAGCTTGAAGTGCATTGCGTCTTCTAATTTTATAATGTAAGGATCTTCTGAGAAGCAGTTGAGAGGGAGCTATTTAAGGATGGAATTGAATCAATTTGAGTTTATGTCCTGATAGGGAGATTTTACGTTTATTTATTATCAGACGTTATAATTAATGATAAATGAGTCTGTATTTATCGTTTTTGTTATTGGTCTAAGATCCATTTTTGTTGTAACTTGCAACGTTAGACCATTCGTGAACTTTAATTAACACCAGAACTTGCTTTCTGATTTTAAATTTAAAATTCCAGTTCCTTATCAACCAAATAAAGCGGGATTAGACAAATTAGATAAAGATAAGAAATGTAATGAACTGAACTGAGGATGGTCGTATACAATCAACAGATTTGAATGGAATAGAGGATAGATCGTAACGAGAAGCCTGTTGATGTTAGTAAGTTAGAAATTAAATAGAATACAGTAGTTGAGATATTTTGTGGTTAAAATCCGTTATAGAAGTGATTCCTGGTTAGAGTAAATGGTAATAGTAGGCGCGAACACGCAATATGTAAAGAATACCTCATATGCCAGAAATGCCTTGAAGCGAGTGGTTTAGACCAAGGGGGCTTGCCTTCGTTAGGCATGTACGAATATCACCACCCTGAGACACCAAATGATTTTTTCCCAAGGGGTTTACTGTCTTTGATAAACATGGGTGACACCCCCTGGACACCTTAGTGTTAGCGTCTTTAGGTGAAATGGTCTTCTTCCTGTGCCATTTCATTACCACGGTAGCCTATTATTCGTGGATCTGGGACTAGTGGCATCAAGGTTCGAACCTTGATGCCACTTAGGACCCACCGTATAGCCGGGTAGGATGCTCGTTAAATTTAGCAAAGGCTCCAAGTCTTCCAGTTGGCGTGGTTTGAGTGAGAAAGGTTCCAGCTCAAGTATCGTCTTCGTCATTAGACCGAAACTCAAAATTACGAGGTCCATCGCCAATAGCCTTCGTGTTGGTTCTCATTGTGTTGTAAATGAACAATCACGCTTGTGTTCCATTTCTTAAGCTGGTCAATCAGTCACGGTTACAGAACTTCAGATGCGGCTTTACATGGCGGTCGTCTCAGTGGTACTATGGTAAACGAGCTTTAGTTATTTCATCTACTGTTGGTAAGCTGGAACTTTGTTTAATTCTAAACTAAGATTCTTGCTCTTTGAGAGTTATTGAGAGAGAACCATTCTAGGAAATCGGTAAAGAAATTTAATAAATATTAGTTGTATTTTTCTGTTGCCTTTTCAGTTGGAATTTCGGGTTTATTGATTATTTAACAAAGCTTTACGATGTCTGTAGATTGTAATACTGAATAGGTTGAGGCGATACAAACTTGTGTATTTATTTCTCTACTTTTGCTATTCTAATTTTGTTTTCTCCAGGAGAGGATTTCAGTTGTTATAGTTCTCATGCTGAAATTGTGTAATATTGTCACAAGTTTGTTACTTTATCAAGCGAAGGCATAGACCATTGTTAGCGCGTATGTCCTCTGATCAGCAAGTCGTCGATTCTGTTACTGACGAGGGGGGGGGAGGTCAGTGTTTTTACTTTAACTTTACTTTCTCAATTATGAGAAATTTTTGTATTATGTTAATGTAGTTCATTTAAATATTTCAAGAACATTCATAGCAGACTTATATTTGATGAGTGACACGGATATATTTGATGAGTGACACGGATATATTTGATGAGTGACACGGATATATTTGATTTGATGAGTGTATAAACATTGATCTATATCGCAGGTAATAAAACGATATCCAGTCCAACAAATCGTTGTATTTCAAACTTAATCACATTTCTATTGAGACAATACAGTATCCTATCTGTATTCTGGCAAATATCAGCTCAAGTCAACACCGAATCATTATTTTAAACACTATCTATTATTTTATGAAACTTAATACAGTGCCTGCAAATAAAGTGACAAATCTATATAATAACAGAACTAAACAGATCGTTCGGTTTTTTATTGATAACCTACATTTTTTAATTCAATTAAAAGACGACCCGTGTGGTGACCGGGGATGACAGAATAGTGTCACTGTAGCTCATGCATGTCGTAAAAGGCGACTAAAATGGGTACCCAGCGTCTGGGGGTATAGCCAGGCACCCTGCCCCTGGGGATTATATCAGGGGACCTCAGGGACTTGCCTTCTTCAGGTAAGTACGGGCATCATGACCCCGAGGCACCTTAGTGATATTTTTCTTTCCCATGGGGTTTACTGTCTTTGGTAAACACGGGTGACGCACTCCCGGGATTCCCTAGCGATCTTTCTCTATTTTCGACCCTCCTTCTTGTCAACCATTTTTACCTTTTTTTTTCAACTTCACGTCTAGACCACAGTTTAATCTTGCTTGGCGCAGCATGGCCATATCTGGCTCTTGCGCCAATAAACTTTACAATCACTCACTCACTCAATTAAAAGACGTAAAATAATGACCGTGAAACTATGGTTCCTTAGGAAAGCGGAGCCATTATCTGGCGGCCGAAATATTGCGATGGAATGCGAGAAAACCACGTCACTGGTTTGCATAGGCAATGTTTTGGTGACATTTGCCGTAATATTATGGCCGCTAGAAAACGGCACTGGTTTCTTAGAAAATCGTAGCTAAAGTCTTGTCTGCCGGTGTAAAAACGTCGGATTACTGTTTGGGTCGTAAAAGTGACGGTCTTGATTATAGAGTGAGCGTTGTACATTTTGCATAAATAAACAGAGAATCATGTTCTCCGTTCTGTGATAGTCTCGTTATTTGAATCGTGTACTCTAGGTTCCCTACATCCTGATTTAGACCTCGTATTATACCATAACTAGATTAATTATAAGTTTTACAGTTCTTGCATATCTGTGTGTGTGTTGCAGCCAAAGCCTCAAGATCGACCAGTTTGAGAATTGACCGAACATTTCGCGTATTCAACGAGAGGCGAGACCAAAGCTCGATTATTAGAAATGATAATTATGATTATTTGTGTCTGCTTTGTTCGGGCATTTCGTAAAGCGTTCGGAAATACCTGATCAAATTTCGATGTGTTGATGGAAGACAGTATGTGGTAGCATAGATACAGGGACAGTAAAGATGCCATTTTGTGACTGTAATATTTAATTTGTCTGCTAATTTTTTTTTACAGAGGTCATCCATCTGGGACTTATTCTTCATATTTTTGTAGTTCTAATTATACTGAAACCTTACTCTCATTTGTAATCGTTGATGACAATATATGAATTAATTTTAAAAGTACGTGTTTTTAGAATATAAACGTGGAATATCTTTATTTTGAGAAGAAATAACGACTAAAAAAACAAAAATATAAGAACTATATATATATGTGTGTGTGTGTGTGTGTATGTTTATCTGTATGTATATATATGTGTGTGTGTATATATTTCAAAAACAGAGGAATATTTCTGAATTAATATTATCTTCTGTTGATATATACCTCATATCTGTTTATTAAAAGTTAAAATTGGGTAACCCTTCTAATTATGGATTAACAAAAGAAAAATCCAAAATAATTTTTCACTTGTTCTCATATTTATCTTGTGAAACCTTTCCTACATCCCACTTCTCTATATTCTTAATCTCAAACAGAATAAAGCTCCCATCTTGGAAACAACACCTTCTCTCTCTCTCTCTCTCTACGTTCTCAACAGCATTAATCAAATCAGTTAGGGGGGAAAGGACTAAATGGGTTTCACCTTTTGCCTAAGGTCTGCTCCCTAGGCAGGAAGTAACTCCAGTACGGATACTAGTTCCAAATCGAGTTTGCCCTGGTGCTTTCTATAAGTCCGGTTCCCGGTTGGGCTAATTTAATATCCAGGAAAAGTGCTTTTGTGTTTCCGGATTCGATTTAATGATGTTTCTCCTTTTCTGTGAGCTATGTTGCGTTATTATTATTATTCTGAATTTGAAAGGCAATGCCCCGGAGGGGCTTTAGATTTATGAAATGTGATATTTTAGATGGGAATATGGTTCCGTTTTCGTCAGAATGACATTTGGTTTTGTTGAAGCTTCTGATAAATGTGTTGATTGAAGAAACATTAAATAGCTAGGAAGGATGTTTGCCATTTATATTGGTAATTCAAATGGTTTTTATTTTGGATTTTGGCTACTTGTAGCGGGGCTGATCAACGTTAAATCTGCTGGGCTCCAAGTCCTCCTGTTGGCGTGGTGTGGATGTTTGAAGAGGAAGTTATCTGTTCAGGTGTCGTCCTGGTCACTTAACTGAAGCTCGAAATCAAAAGGTCCGTCACCTATAATCCTCGTGTTGCTACTGAGAGCGAAGTTAATAAAAATTCAATCTGTTCTTCTAAATAAATTTAAACAGTAAACTTAATTTTACAGGACAGAACAGACTTATATCAACGGAATCCGAGTCAAGTTTTCACTTTTAGAATATCGTATCAAAGTTACTCGAACCAGTATAGTGTACCTGTCAATCTCGCTAATTCTTCTATCTCCTTTTACATCTTACGAATCTCTCTGTTTCCTCCCATCTCTATATCTTATTCACTACATTTTTGAAAAACTTTGCAGCTAATTTACTTGTCACGCTTTTTTTTTCACAAGGCAAGATTGTATCGTGGTAAAATAGCCCCAGAGGTTAGTTAAAGTTCTTGAAAACCGGTTAAAATGTTTATCATTAAAATCTCGTATTGCATTATGTCGAAACGACAAAAAATGAGGTTACAATAATTGAAGTGGCAGTCTCCTAGGGGTGTATCATATTAGTAACTTGACCATAGCTGATACTGAAGAAATCTCATGCAGTTCGTAACACCCGAGTGCAACGTGAAACCTGTGTGGTGGCCGGGAATGAAAGAATAGTCCCATTGTTGCTAATACATGTCGTAATAGGCGACTAAAATGGGTGTCTACAGTCTGGGGGTATAGCCGGACACCTTGTCCCTAGAGATTATATCAGGGGACTTCAGAGGCTTGCCTTCTTTAGGTAGATGCGAACATCATGACCTCGAGGCACTCACTCTTTTTCTTTCTCATGGGGTTTACTGTCTTTGGTCGGCGGTTTTCATTCAGTCGCGGGTTCGATCCTTGGCTACCAAAGACCCGCCGTGTAGTCAGGGCTGATGCACATTAAATCTGCCGGGGCCCAAAGTCCTCCCGTTGACGTGGTATGGATGTTAGGAGAGGGGGTGCCATCTCAGGTGTCGTCCTCGTCACTTGACCGAGACTCAAAATTACGAGATCCGTCGCCAATAGCCCTCATGTTGCTTCTAGTGCGACGTTAATAAAAACTAAACTAAACTGAACTTACTGTCCTCGGTGAACACGGGTGACGCATCCCCGGGATACATTAACGATCTTTCTCCATTTATGACCCTTCTTCTTGTGAAATTTTGATCTTTTTTTTCCCCCAAGTGTCTGGACCACAGTTGTATTTTGTTTGGCGCAGCATTGCCACATATCCTTCTTGGGACTAGTGCAACGTGAATTCAAGGAGATAAACAAATCATCCCCATTAGCCCTATTACTATGTAAACATAATAAAATGGAATTAATCGTTAAATTTGGATTATTAATTTTGGAAAAAAAAAACTGAAATAAAAATGTAGCTGCTTGTTACCACCGATATATTAATTAGTCTAATTTTTATTAATAGTATTATGTAAAAAAGGTCACGTAATTAAGTAATTTAATAAAATTGATTAACCAATACCAATTTCTGATAATTAGTGCGTACTTTGTGTTAATGATTTGAACAATGGGAACTTAAGTTAAAATTAATTAATAATTCATTACTTCAAAATAAGTGTATTCATGCAATCCCGTCTTCATTCAAGGAATAAAGCAACAAAGATGGGTTTAATTCTTTCGAAATATTCAGAATAATTACAGGAGGCACATATTGTTCATTTGCTAAATTGGAACTAAGGAAAGCTTGATTTATTTATTTCCTCTACCTTTTATTAAGAATATCAACTCTAATTATGAGGACGCTATTAAATTCCGGACTCTATTTCCTGCAAGGATCAGTTAATGAACATGGTTGGATTGTTTTTAATGATGTTCTCATCTTCAGCCTGCCTCTATTTATTGTTCCCCTTTTCACAAAGGGAGAAAAAAAAAAAGGCATAGAGGGAAAAATAAAGTGTACGGGGAAAAAGAAAAGGGAAAAAAATCCTGTAATGGAAGTTTTGAAAATCATTAATTCGGAGTAATATGAAAATCTAATCAGTGAAATAATCCGTACTTCTCCTATTATTTCACCATTAATATGAAAGATATAACATTTTCTTCCAGTATTAAGTCCACTACATATTAGAATTCAATTTATGCTTTGTTTTTGAAGAAAAAGATAGCTTTTTTTTTTTTTTTCCAGAGATTTATCTTAGAGAAAGGTATATCGACTCTTAAAAGGCTTTTAAGATCGAAGTCAGATTGTTCCTTTTAATCTATGATATTCTTATTATGGATTCCATTTACTTATTTTAATTTAATGAGTTAGATAATTGCTTTTGATAGGAATTTTCTCCAGATAATAGGATGTGACGAAGAGAAACTATGTTTAAGAAAAGGTTTTTTGTTTCGTCTTTCTTACTCTTTTACTGGAATAAATTCAGCGAAATAATGTTTATTTTATATAATTATGCTTCAAAAATTTTCAATTGTTGTTAGGATATATTGAAATTCAAAATTTAACTGCTGATTTCGATACAGTGTTATTTATATAAATTGTACTGAGCCAATCATATAATAAAATATGGAGAATTCTTTGAAGAACTATGTTACATTAACTCTTGAATATTTTGCTGTGGGTGTTTTGGTTTTCAGTTGCAGGCATTTTTGTATCGGTAGTAAACTACAGTGTATAAATATTAATAATGTTTTATTAATATTATTATAAATATTAATAATTTTCTTATAAAAAATTATAGAAGAATTTTTTTTTAGTGTATATACAACTCCCTTTATTGCGTTAATTTTAAATTAATATTTCCAGTGGGGAATTTTTTATTTTCCCTACCTGTAGAGAGAGATAGAGAAAAGAAATTCCTTAATATTACATACCTTCGACCTGTAGCAGAAAATTTCAAATTTGAAAAACTGTTTCCATATTTAAATATACTTCAAAATCAAAACAAAGACCGATTTAAATTCTCTAAATTTGATTTATATTTATTAATGAGTTTTTAGCATCATTTATGAATTTTTCTTACTGATTTCAGGTTACATATGAGGTGGGGGTGGGGCTCAAAAAATTCTCGTGTTTAAAATGGGAATGAGGTAATTCATGAAATTATTGTTCGTCGGTCATTTTTCTTTTTTCTTTGAAGTCCATGAGAGTGATGCTCTTCGCATTCAAAACAATCTTCGGCATTAATTTTTTTGCCAATGAGACCGTCTTCGCCTTCTTTGGTGCAGATTGCGTCGAAGCAACCAATTGCTTTAATTGTTGCTTACATCCGGTGTATAAATCCAGGAACCATCGGCGACGATAACTAGACACAGAAGCAATCAAAACTAACACATGAATCAGTGTCAGATTTATTTGACGTCGTTTATCATATTGCAGCTTATAAAAATCTGACATGAAATTGCCTTAGCAATGCCATCTGTTGTCAAAAACTAGTACTATTTGTACCAACATCTTATAAATATTAAACATACTGCTCGCATCCAATTTTAGAAGAAAAAGTTTCTTATAAAATTCCTTAGATAATTCATTGAAAGTATATTTAAAAAAATGATAATTATATACGTTCTTTCTTCTATTCTGATGCAGAATTTATTTTACAAATTGGTTAAACGGCAACAGTAAACTGGATGTTAATTATTATTATTACTAATGAAGCCTAACATTCCTTAAATAACCTATGCATTCCATAAATGTTGCTGTGTGAACTCTCTTTCAGAATCATGTGAAGAGCTCGATAAATGTTCGAAGCAAGCTGAATATTGCTTAAATACTTGAAGAATCAATGGCTATAAATTCGATTGCACTTAAAGAATGCCAGAAGTCATTAATTCGAGTTCGAGCATTTATTTTTAAATTCCCACTATTAGCTCACACTCTCCCTATATATATATTATATATATATATATATATATATATTGTTCAAATTTTCAATCGTTAATAAAATACTTTTTATTCATCCACTCAAGTTCAAATACATTTTTTTAAACTTGTAGTGGATGACAATTGATGCCAATACTGTTTTTTCAAATATTAATTCATTATTAAATTAAAATTGGTGAAATGCAGTTTGGCCCAACCACTTGGCGCGATTTCAAAAATTGCCAAACTTGGCGGGTTTTTTTGGCTGAATTTTAAGTTCGCGAAACGGTCCAGGGTAGCCATATTTAGCAAAATACCGCCAAATAATTCCTGTCGCCAAGGGTGGTTGGGCTAAATTGCATTCCAATCATTTAATTTACCGGATGAATTAAGAAACTAGCCAATGCTTCTTCTATGTCATTCGTCTTGCAATGGCAAAGTTGGTTGAGCATCGAAGTAGAATCTTCATGCCTTCGGATCGAATCTCGTCGAAGCATAAATTCTTTTTATTTGATTTTCAAGTAATTAATTTTATTTTTATATGGGAGAAATTTTTTTCTTTTATATAAGATATTTAGCAGGATATAAATTAAGGAATAAATACCGTCCGTGACGAAGCGTGTAGATTGCTGGAAAAAAAATTCTTTTCTCACTTAATATTGTGGTTATATCATATGTATATACATATTTATACTAATTGTAATTATTTAATAAAAAGAAACTAAAATAAAATTTTTCTTTGTCGACTTAAGAAGGAATTGACTTTATTATTACTTTTTTTTTGTATTACTTGTTGTGGAATAATATTCAGCTAAAAGGGAATCATGTACCGACTTAGACACTGTTTCACCCAAATTGCAATACTCAGCATTAACCTAACGATAATCAAGGAAAAGTAAATCGTTTCAACCAACTAAATTTGTATTCGCCTCAATTTAAAAAGATAATATTCAAATTTGGACTAATTTGTAAAGAAAATACCTTAGGTAAAAGAACATATATACTCATTTCCCGTGTTGTTAATTTAAAATTTAGGATATGCTCTAAATAAGCCATCCATCTAATAGAAATTCTATTTATTGTTTTAAATCCAAAATTGTTTCTAAGAAGTATATTAATAAACTACCTATTTATTTACCATTAAAATACGTGAGACTAAATATAGAACATATTGTAACGTATTACGAACGAACACAGTCAGGCTAGTGATAACTATTAAATTTTATTTTATCTCTAAAAATGCGCCATGTTACATACACTAGATCCCCGTTTCCGTCCTCCTTCGTTCAGTCTCTCTCTTTCGTAGGTGCGCGTGCATCTCAGCCTCTGAGTCTCATTGGATGACTTGATGAAATCAACTGATTTGTACTTGACTTTCGCTACAATATTTTGTACTAAAACGGACGGAATTTAATAGAATTGGAAATATATATTAGAATGTGTTTCTCGTGTATATACAACAGTGCACATTCTCTCTATGATACTAATTTAATAACATTTCCTCTCTTTAAGTTTAAGATATACAACTGAATTATGATACAACAACATTTATTTCTATTGTACGATCTGAAGTGAAATGGGAGACGAACACACGACCTACCTTAGTTATGCTCGCTGTTCTGCTTCCAGATTATCCTCAATCCAAGCATTATTTCCAATCAAATCGCTCTGCAGTCAAGATTTCTTAAAATAAATAAACCGGAAAGAAAATGCAACAAATCTTCCATAAAATAAGTACTTTGAAGTATTTAGAATCTTTTGAAGAAAATAAAGAACAGAAAAATCGTTTGTGTTATAATTTTTGAAAGTAGCATTTGGAAGATCTCGCATAAACTGGGCGAATATGTTAAACTTTTGTTCTATAATCGAAGCTGAAAATGTCAAAGAGCGGAAGTGAAATTCGTTTTGATGCCGTTATATATATTCGCCTTCTCAATTTTGTGAAAGTCGCCTCCCTTACCATTTTCAATTACTGAGCGGAAATTACATATTATCTTTTACTTCGACCATTCTTCTTTTTTCCATTTATTTATTTATTATTTATTTTCCTTCTCAGTCGATTCTATTATTTAAATAAAAAAACAAAAAATGAAGCTATTAACAAGGCCAAACCAGGATGTAAAGGGAAAACGAAATTGAAAAATTTCTCGACCCGTGAAAATATTTAAAATTTCGTCAAACATGCTCCATTTCAACTTTTCCACCTCCTTTATCTTTTTAACTGTAACCGTATCCATCTGACATTTTCATTTTGAAATGGGGAAAAAAATTAAAAAAAAAAAAAAAAAAAAGTTTACGAAAAAGGATTAACTAAAGCGTAAAGTGTCACTGCCACAGTCGAGATATTCAATTAAAACTTAAGAACATGCATTTTGTGCTGTTGTTTTCTTTCTCTATTTTTTTTTTTTTTTTTGGGGGGTTTATTTTTTTAGTTGGAATTAAAATTCGAAGATGTAATTTCGGAAGAATAGTATTTGATGAGAAATAAAAGCAGACGATTTCGATAACATCTGCTCCATCGGTTTCTATCTTTGACTTCTGAATCGTCTCGTTTCGAATTAAAAGGAGGGGGGAATGAGACAGACATAAAATAAGCATCAAGGCTCTGTTCACCTCCCTTCCCCCCGCATTGAGATTCACTAATTTTTTTCTTCTTTTCTTCTTTTGATTTAAAAAAAAAAGCAATCTATTTTTTCCCCTCCTTTATATCCTTTCTGAAATTGCATATTTTTCGTCTTTAATAACCTGCATCTGGTGTTCAATGAAATGCTTTGCTAGTCCATAGAAAAATATTCGTTAATTAAAAAAAAAGAACTTGTGCTCCATTTTTATTTTACTTATTTATTTATTATTTATTTTCGTAAATCAAAAGTAATTAACGATTTGAGATTGTATATTTTTCGGTGTACATATGAAAAATTTGTATTTGTGGAAGTCAAATACAAAACAATCACGATCCCAAAAATTTTTTAATAGTTTTATTAACTTTTGATTCATTCTCGTATAATCAAACTTATCAGTTTGCACAGTTACGAATTTTAAATTTATGAATTACTTATTTAGTACCAAGAATTCTTTGCTTGACTTATGAATTTAAACTTAAATCACTTTTAAATTCCCGAACTTTATTTTTTATATTTAATTAAAAATAAGTCATAAAAATTAAAAAGTTCTATGCGAAGTTTTGCAAAAAACACATTTAGCCATCAAAAGTACGCTTTTTTTATAATTATAATTCAATTACTCAATTAAATATGAGAATTGAAATAAACGGTGAAATATAGAATAAAGGACAATAGTAGACTTTTCCGGTATTGAAATTGAAGCAAACGATAAATATTATTATTTAACTGAATATATTTAAGCTAAATGCATTTGAAGCAAACGATAAAAAATTGAAAAGTGATTCTGGTATTGCAAAAGTGATCCACCTGAAACAACAGCCCCTTAGTTGGCTAATAATAGTAAATCAATATTAAAATCATTTGATCCCAAAACATTCCAAGAAGGAAGCCAAACTAAAAAAAAAGTTGTTTGAAATTCATGAGGTAAAAAAAAAAAGACATCCTCACATCTGAAAATTTTGAATAATGTTATTTATTTTCAGTCATATCTTCATTCCAGTTTATATATGATTTAAGGTAATATATAAATCGGTAAGTAAATAAAATACTTAATTTTTATATTTGTTTCACTTCAATCCATTAAAAAAAATAGGGGGAAATTTACTACGACGTATTTTTGAAAATCGAGTTCATTAGTGGTGAAAGCAGATATCGGGCACATGTATCATATATTTTATTTCAATCCAGTAAAAAATTCTGGAGAAATTTATGATGACGTATTTTTGAAAATTAAGTTCGTTACTGGTGAAAGCAGGCGTCAAAAATCTACGCAAAAACATGCTAAAGTTTGGAAAAGTGGTCAGGTACATTTAGAGAGTACAGAAAACAATAGTCCCTTGAGTGGCTATTGTTTTCTGTACCCTAAATAATGTTTAATAATTTTTTCGAGCAACAGAAGTTATTATTATTGTCACTTATAAACTATTCCTCTGGAGCGTGTCTTATGTGGGCAAGTTGTGCCATTACACCCGAAAGATATCAGAGTGGTTTTTTTCTTTCCCATGGGACATGCTGCCTTGGGTGAGTAAACATGGGGGATGCATCCTCGGGATACCCTAGCAATTCTTCTGTTTTCGACCTTTCTTCTTGTTTACTGATTTTCGACATTTTCCATTTTTTTTTCCTTCAAATGTCTAGATCGTAGTTACACCTTGTTTAGCGCAGCCTAGCCACATCTGGCTCTTCAGTTTACACGCGCGCGCATTTTTAAACTGATTTATCTGCGTAAATTCCAGATTTTAGTGCATTATACACTAGCTATAATTCAAATAATTATTTTCCTCTCATAATATAATTTAAATGTCTTTTAAAATCTTGAACCTCATTTTTTGTATGTAATTACAAATGAGAATTAATTAATTTTTAAGAGCGCTAGCAATTTAACAACAACTTACAACCGAGGAAGAACGACCGAGGGGAAAAGATAGTACCATTAAATATTTTTACATCCGAATTTTGGCATGCAGCCACCTGACCAAACGACACCGTAACCGCAGTTTCGAAACCATTTCTCTCAATTTGTATACGGTCCCCTCCCATCATTTATCCAACCACCGCCAAGTGTCATTCCAGTCCGCACTTTGACACCTAGGATATAAAGGATACCAGGATGCAGAGACAAAGGAAATATTACACTCAGTGGGGTATTCGGATGTATCATTATTCTCGCCTTGCTTCGTAATATTGTCACGTTGAGTGCCCCCCCCCCTCTTTTAAATTCCAGAAGACGGTCCATTTTGTAAGTAATAAAATGTATCCTGCTACTATTTCAGATGGCGGTGTGTTTTGGGAAGGTTCTTTCAACAGATGAGATTGCTCGTATCTGTAACTTGACATTTTCAGTGTATATATATAATATTTCCTTTGGTATTTGTTGAAATGGCAATGCTTTAGAATATTTTCAATACTTTGTAGATGCTTATGTTACATAAATACTTTTATGCGTTTTCATTTTTATAGTGCAAATATTTTGTATCAATTGTATGCACCAACAAAGCATGTTTGTATGTAATTTAAGTGTTGCTATACCGGGCAGGCTTTGAGATTTTGGATATGTATTTATTTGTAAAGTATGTCTCAGAAGTCGTTTACTCTTTCGAAAAATAGTCCATGTTCATCGTGCAATATATTTGTAAATTAAATTACGATTTGTACTAAAATTCCAGTGGTTACAGTCTTGGAACTCGTAGCGACCCCGAGGCACCTTAGTGATCTTTTTCTTTCCCATGGGGTTTACTGTCTTTGGTAAACTCGGGTGACGCACTCCCGGGATACCTAGCGATCTTTCTCTATTTTCGACCCTCCTTCTTGTCAACCATTTTTACCTTTCTTCAATTTCACGTCTAGACCACAGTTTAATCTTGTTTGGCGCAGCATAGCCATATCTGGCTCTTGCGCCAATAAACTTTACATTCACTCACTCATTCACTTGGAACTCGTAGCCGTGGTCCAGTCGTCTTAATTCTGTTTGAGACCCATTGTGTATCGGGTCTGATATAGTTGCAATAGCTTAATGGTAATGGTCACGGACTTCCTGCTGATATATCGTCGATCGTGGGTTCGAACCCTGAAGCTACTAAAGACCTGCCATGTTGAGAGGCTGATGAACATTAAATCTGTCGAAATCTCGTGTCTTTCCGTTGGAGAGGTATGAAAGTTTCGAGAAGGATGTGCCAGCTCATGTGTCATCCTCGTCACTTGACCGATGTTCAGAATTACGAGGTCCGACACCAATAGCAATGAATGTCCTTGCTTCTTGGTCTCATATAGTTAAGATTTTAAAAAGTAAGCGTTTTCTCTTTCTCCCTCTTTTTAAATAGGAGTTCTGGTGGTCAACTTGTAATACCAGGATTCGGATACAGTCTTGTATTCCAAGACCAATTTGAATTTTTTTTCCAATTCATATTTTATAATTTGCTTCTTTATTGATCATGGTCCTTCTTTTGTTATTTAAATCGCTTTCATTTTGGGGAGGAAAAAATTATGTTCCTGTAAGACATGCTGCCCAATTCCTTTTTCTTGCCCTTTTACCGAAAATTCTCGTTTAAATTGTCCTGTTGTTGAAGCAAAACCTTCTTGGCTGAAGTCCGTGTGTGAAAATCCTAATTTGTATTTCATTCTTAAATCCCGTATTATGCAACAAATTCATAATTGTTTCAATACTTAGTTATTTTTTCTAAATTTTAAATTTTCCATATTGTGTGTTTATAATTGATATAACTAGTATATGTATACAAATGTTTGTCTTGTGCTTCCTTTCTGAATTTTTTTTTTTTTTTTTTAATTTTTATTTTTCTTTTTGTGCGTACTACTTGAACCAAAGCTGTTGCCAGCAGCTTGTCTGCCGGTGTGAGTCAATGTATCAGCATCCGTTATTACCAGGAAATCGTGACGCCAAAGGAATACAGATTGAAGTATTAGATCTATGATATCTCACTCAGTAAACAAATTGCTTGATTAAGTTTTCTTTTGATTTTCGGAATTATATTTAATCTTTGGTTCTTTTTTCCAATATGTACAGTTTTTTGATACCCTTTTTTGTTGTAAAAAATTGTAATAAAAAAAAATTCTTTTTTTTTTCAAATAAATGCTGAGTGCGGGGGTGATTGTCTCCCCGAATGCCAGTTTGTAACTGTGAATCCTGTGTGTGAGCTTGGTCTGCTTGGGCATTTTGCCAAAAGCTCTCGTGTTATTTCTCAGTGCGACGTTAATAAACAATCACTCACATCACATAACGTGTCTTAAGCATATTAATCCTGACTCGGCGTGGTGTGAAAGTTAGGAGAGGGGCTGCTGTCTCAGATATCATCCTTTTCTTTTGACCGTGGTTCAAAATTACATGGTCCGTCTCCAATAATTATCGTGTTTCTTCTAATTGCGACGTAAATAAACATTCGGTGAACTATATTAAATTTATAATTGTAGCGGACATAACGTATGAGTTGCAAGAAACGAAGGTGTCCGCGGTAGCCTAGTGGTCACGGCTTCGGATTCGTGGCCGGCGGTTTTCGTTCAGTCACGGGTTCGATCCTTGGCCGCCAAAGACCCGCCGTTTAGCCGGGGCTGATGCACGTTAAATCTTTCGGGGCCCTTAGTCCTCCCGTTTGTGTGGGGTGGAAGTTAGGAGAGGGGGTGCCAGCTCAGGTGTTGTCCTCGTCACTTGACCGAGGTTCAAAATTAAGAGGTCCGTTGCCAATAGCCCTCGTGTTGCTTCTAGTGCGATGCTATTAAAAACTAAACTAAAAGAAAGCAACGAAGAAGTAAAATTTATTTGCCTTTGACCTCGGCTGTTGGTTCGACGTCATAGATCTATGATCAGCCAAATATTTATAAATATTATGACGAACATTCATTTTATATTCATGTTTGGAAACTTTTCGAATCGTGTCACAAAATCAAGCTATCATCTTTGTCCCATACGTATTTGAATATTGGTATTATAGTATTGTAGATTTTAAAGATAATAATTAAAGACTGAGAACAAATTTCTAATGCAAATTTGTTTACAACTTTTAGCAATTTTTACAGACGATAATTGCTTTTCTTTATATATATATTAGATAAAAATTTAATTTTCTGAAATAGGAATATTGCGCTTGAAACCCCTTTGTCTTATGCATAAAATGGCGCTGGGCCAAAAGACTGCGCCAAATATTTGTGGTGTATATTCGTGACAATTGTAGGAACGTTAGCAACGAAACAGACATATTCATTATTATAACTTAATAAAAAGATTTAAAATAGACATGAACCATATTTGTGTGGGGATTTTTTATTTATATTGCATCATAATCAAAATCACATACAGCATCAAACTTAAGGAATAAAATAACTATTAAAAATTTCAATTGTTATACTTGTTAAGCAAATAAAATAAATTCACTATTTTTGAACTTATTTTCCCATAAATACATGGGAATTTAGAGTTTTGATTATTGAAATTTATTTCTTGCAAAATAAATGTGTAATGATTAATTGGTTTTCTTCTACTCGCTTTGCATATCTGGGTCAAAACTTTAAAACTTTTTTCCTCACATTTTAAAGCCCTTAATTGAGCTGACATTTTCTATACATGATTGCTTTGGATGACTAAACAGTAATTTTTTTCAATTAATAAAAATTGATGGATTAAAACTTATTTCTTAAATTAAATTTTACGTCAAGTTTCTCGCCAAGTCGCCAAATGGTCGCTGAATCCGTCACCAATGTGAAGGGGTCATTGTTTAAGTTCTATTTTGTTAAGAAATTAATGAAAAATAAATTTTCAATTTTTATTTAAAATTGAATTTTATTTTTACGTTTTTTGTGAAATTTGAAAAAAAAAATTCATTTTAAAAAAAACAGGTGGTAAATTCATATTAAAAAAAACTAAAATTACAGGTGTTATTTTTTTTTTATTTAAAATAATATATGTTCAAATTCATAACATTTTTCTTAAAAATTACCAAAAATTTCGAATAACCAAAAGTCAGGAAAGTCTAAACGCGATCCTCAAATCGAAGAATGTATATGAATTTAATCTAGAAATAAATTTTTAAATTTTTTGTGGAATAATATTTTAAATCCAAACAATTAATCTGGATTTATTTTGAATTGAAACTTTTTAAAAAAATCAAGTAATATTATTATTCATTTGCACATGTTTCTCATTCAAATCAGCAAATCAATTATTTTTTGAAATATTTGATTTGCTGCTTGAATAGCGACTATTTTGGAATATTCGGATCATATTTGATCTCCTATGAATTTCATTATAGTTAATTTTTTTTTTATCTTCCAGTACAAAATAGATGGGTCATTTTTTTTTTTTCTAACTTAGAATTCGTGCAACTTATTTCCTACTTATTTGAAGAGGATTATTTTGCTCTTATTCGTTGCCAAATTCCAATATCTAATTCTTTCTTAATAATAAAGGCAGACGATTCCATAAAAATTCGCGCTTGTGGGATAGAACTCCGGTTTATTGTTCCGAAAGGAATTGAAAAGTTCGTTTTATTGTTCTCGGAGTTTAAGTGTCATTCAAACGCCTATGTTCTTTTAAAAGAAAGGCAATAAAAATGTAATTTTCTCACTCAGGGGGTCGTAATATGGTGTATCACTTTCGGCAAAGTAGTTTTTATTTATATTTTTGTTGGCAGTTATAAATGTTATTACTTTTTTGATCAGGATGTTTCAGACCATATTTTGATAGTTGTCTGGAATATATTTGTGTTAGGTTTTGAGTTTAATATGGGATGAGTTTTTTTTTTTCTTTCTTTTTTCCATACGCTTAGGGGATGTATATTCTTGAAATTTGAATTACGAATTGAAAATAGGAGCGCTTTATTTGTGTTAATGTATTTTATTTGTATGAAAAAAGTACTGAATTTATGGTGCTCCTACGTTGAAGGGTCCCTCAAGAGCTTATCGTCATTAGGTAAGCACTGAAATCATGACCTCCAGATTTCCTAATAATCTTTTATTTCCCAAAGGGTGTTTTGTCTTTTCGACGTGCCCCCGGGATGACCTGTGCTCTTTCTCTATTTTCAATTATTGTCTTCTAATTTCTAATATTTATCATCTTTTCCATTTCCAACACCTAGGTCACATATACGCTTGTTTAGAACTTGGCCGTGGTAACCTAGGCATGCGACCGGCAGTAATAGTCGAGTTTGTAAGTTCGAGTCCTGATGCTGATAAAGAGCTGAGCTGATGCTAGTTAAATCTGTCGGGGCCTAAAGTCCTCCCGTTGGCGTGGTGGGGAAGTTTGGAGTGGGGGTGCCAGCTCAAGTATCGTCCTCGTCATTTGACCGAGGTTCAAAATTACGAGGTCCGTCGCCAAGAGCCTTCGTGTTGCTTCTAGTGCGACGTTAATAAAGAAAAAAAAAACTTAACTAAACCACGACTTTTAACTTAGAACAGCATGTCCATATTTGTCTCTTTGCCACAAACTTCAGTTTCCATGAACACTCACTCCCGTTGGTATGATGTGGTATTTTGGAGAGAGAGGTACCAGCTCTTTTGTCATTTGACCAAGGTTCAATGTTACGAGATCCGACATCAATAGCCTCACGTTGCATCTGAGTGTGTCGTTAATAAATAAGTAAAATAAGAATACTGAAAATAATTTGCATACAATTACTTTTATGCAAATCTTAATTACAGTTTTTTGTTACTGAAAGGACTTGAATAACAAATCTAATTCCTATTAACAAGTAAAAATGGTGGGATATCTATTAATTTAGAATAGGGATGGAAAAAGCTGTTCGTAAACACTTCTTTCTCATTGAGCTACCTGCTGGTAAGAATTCCTCCTTCTTACATGAAGCTTAACACGACTTTTACACAAACCACCAACGTTCGAATACGACATTCGAATGAGAAATTGCTTTTATTTTTGGTCTAAATGCATATGGATCCAGACAGACGGATTCCTCTGCGTCTTTTGATCGCTAACAATTTAGCACCATTTTTGTGATGTGACTACTGGGTAGCTTCTTAAATTATCTTTAATACAAATATTTTTCATTCAAATAATATAATTTCCCTTGATTTATTGAAGAATGTTCTCTATTCTCAAGTGAGGCTTAGGAGGATTAGTCACTTTTTGTGACTCGAGAAGTGAAAGTAGTAGTTTTTAAGGGAAGAATTTGAATTCCAATTCTCATTTGGATATTAGCATTATAAGTACCAAAATTAAAAAAAAAAAAATGTGATAAATCGAATTCATCTTATACATATACCCCCTGAATAAAATACGTTTCCCACAAGTCTCTGCTGTGGAGGGGATAAATTATACTAGCGTTGTTCAAATGCGCTGGAATACATATAATTTGCAAATCCTAGCATGTTGTGTTTTTCATGCTAATTTGACATTTGCTGCATGCAGTCTTTGTATTGCAGCAATTTTTATAGCCTGCAGCATGTAATGAAATTTTAAATGAGTAATAAAGAGAGATTTTTTTACCTTGTAATATCCAACATAATCATTTTTTCCCTGTGGCAATGCAATTAACTCTTTGTCAAGTACTCTATTTATACTTTTATTCACTTACCATCGTATTTAATCCGAATTTCTCGGCTCGCGACAGGTTTAAAGACTAATAATTCCCCCCCTCTTCTTGGCTCTCGAAACTGAGGAATTCCACTTTGGGCCAAGACAGTTGCACAAATAATTGCGACTCAGTAAAATAAAAGGATTAAATTACTAATTACGGTTTTGAAAGAGAGAACGTTCTTCATAAATTTATCCCTCCAGGCTCGGAATTTGTCAGAAGACTGGAGAAGAACTCATTTGTAGTAATTTCTGGTCCTAAGTATTAGAATTTTCAAAAGGGAATTGAATCGTGTAATTGCTTTTTTTTTTTTAATAAAATGCATCCAACGTTCCTGGGAAATTAACTTACTGTTTTGTCTTTCTAAATACATGGATAACTAGAGCTTACATTTGCGTAATATAACGATTAAGAACTATTTTATTCTTGGAGTTTCGCTAGTGCCCGTTTTAGATTAGAATTTATGGCTTAATAAGTCTAGATGAATAAGTTATTTCCCTCGTGAACTCGTTCGTGTATTAATTTTCATTATGCTGTAATACTGTTAATATGTCGTTAGTTTGCTGGTCTTTAGCGTTTGCTTTATGAATTTTATTCAAAATAATGACGAGTCAAAGGTTAACATTACTTAAAAAGTGCAATGAAGTATATGAAATGTGAGGGGAAAAAATATTGTTCCCATAGAATGGATTTTTAATAGGTGATATATCAGTAGGTAACTTTTCAAAATTACTCTCATTGTTAAGTGGATATATATTACCCTAAAAATAATTAAGACATCGAAAACCATTTTAGTGCCTTATTTTAATTGTGTGACTTTTCGAAATTTATGAACAAAATTTTGCAACACTAGTTGCGCTGTTTAGAGAGGTATTTAAATTTTATTTTAACAGAGTGCCGAATCGTTTCATTTAGCTTTAAAACTTTAAACTGCTTTTCCTGACATTTTTATTTTTCCTTATCCTTAAAATACAAGGCCTTTTTTTGTAATCAGTTTTAAGTGTAAATTTTTTTTTTATCTAGATGTTTCGTGCAACATATTTGACAATTCTATGATGGTAATAGGGATTTTTTTAAAAACGAAATCCCTATTTAGAAAAATCCCTATTACCAGCACTAAAATCCCTATTATTTTGTACATAACACATTTTGTACATATTAGTTTAAATTATTTAAAAATTGAAATTTGCATAAAATTTTCGCGTGAACAGAATGCTATTTATGTATATAAAAGAATGTAATAACAAACATGACAATTTTTCATTTAGATACCTACAATGCCAAACAAATCAAATAAAAAGACAAACTTTTAGCACTTCAAAGCCAAATACAACTTTCAAAAATCATATAACAAAGAAAATATTTATTTTCACACATATCATTGCATGGTGACAAAAACACTATGGCACTGACAACAAAGCCAAGGGGAAAAAATGATAGATTGAACAATAAAATATATCGTATGAGTAATAACAGTATGTGAATTCATTCGAAAGTGTAAATTATTAAAAGAAAATGTCAAGATTTTTTTGAAAAACAAATTGTACGTCTGATATAAAATAATATTCATTTTCGCGATAAAATAAACACACTAACTCAAAGCAGCTGCCTTTTTTTTAAAAAAATAAACAAATAAATAAAAGATTTGTCAGAAATGCAATAAAGTATTTAAAGGCTCCCAAATAAAAATATTTTAAAATAAACGATTTGGAAGATTAAGGTAAAACGAAAATAAGTAAAAAAAAAAAAAAAAAACATATATCAATAAAAATGCTTTTCAAAAGTTTAATCACATTGTTTGATATTCATGAACTTATTTTACAAGCAAAACTTTTATAAACCTAAGAAGTTATTATTAAAAATTTTCACGGAAGTTATCAAAATAAAAGTTGAAAATTTATAATTTCTGTTGGACGCATTTTTTAACAAAGAATTGAACATGGGTACATGGATAGAAAGGAGATACATGAGTTGATTAAAAAGAACAATCCAAAACAAAACGAACAAGTAATCTGTTTGTTGTTTCGTAATTAATTTACAAGATCGAATGAAACAAAATACAGCTAAATCCTATATTACATAACGTGTTTAAGTTTCATTTATACATAATCTTTAAGTGATTATTTTCCATCATTACTTTTTTCAGCTGTTTTATTTAGGTATAATAAATATTACATCAGATTTTAAAATATTTTACATATTACTTGACTCTAATATCCGGATAGCATACTTCGATATGTAAGTATATATATATATATATATATAAATATATTAATTTGAAAAAGGATCCAGAATTTTTTATAACATTTATTTCTACGTATTTAATTACCATTGTGAAATAATAGTCCTTCTAATTCTTTTACCAGCTATAAATGTTTAAAAGGAAAAGGGGAAGGACTTAACTAGTATTCTATGCAAAATCAACGAAGCCTTATTTACAAAGTGTGGCAATTAAATAATGAGACTGACTCTGCTGCAGAAGTACACATGCGTCAAACGCCAGCGACCGACAACTATTTAGCGAGAAGCCTTCTCTTTCGCATGCAGTGCCCCTTGCTTATTTAAACAAATTTATATACTCGTAGCCTTCATTCGCCTTAATTAATTATTAAAACGTTTTTCTGAATTTCACTTGGTGTGTGTGTGTCATTAAATTTTCGATCGTTAATTTAACCATCTTCCCATCAAGCTAGAGCTTTGAAATTTTGGGAATCGTTCGTACTCGCCTAACAATGCAATATTTAGTCGTTTGCGACAAGTTTTAACTAATATTTCAATAGTTTTAATAAGTCAGAATATTCTTTCCTCTCGGCGATTTTAGAATTGAGGAAAAAATTTCTTTCCCCTTCTGGGAACACCGGGCACTCCCCACGCCGCATGAGGTATCGTAAAACCTTTGTACTCACAAAGGGGAGATACTATCTCCCCTTTACTATCTCCCAGATAGTAAGGGTTGCTGACTTTTAGTCAGTAATCATTGGCAAGAAAGAGAGATTCCAATATTTGGCGCCGTGTTTTATCACAATAATTTTTTCTGAATTCTGGTTCCCATTTTTTTTTTAATAGGACTTACAAACTTTCAAATGCATGTTTTGATTTTATGAGTATTATGAATTTTTTAATACGCTCACAAATGTCTCTTTTTAAGTAAATTTTAAAGTTAAAAATAACTAACAGTTTTAACTAATATTTCAATAATTTTCTTTAATAAACTTTGCCACCATATAAAAACGTTGTTTTTAAAAACGTTGGTTTTTATATCGAATTATTTTTGTTGTTGTTGTTTCGCCGGAAAAGTCATAAGGGAGCAACGGTTTGTTGAGAAATTCAAATGAAACCGTTTCTGAAACTTATTATTGAGAAAATGGTTTGGCAATGAATATTTATCGCGTGCACGAGTGATTTTAGCTTTTCCGAGATGGCCGAGAAGACATTGAAGATGATTCACGTCCGGATCACCCTCCCACGTCAAAAACGGATGGCAATATCGAACAAAATCGGTAATCTGGTTCGATGTAACCGTCGGTTAAGTATTCGTGCGATTGCCGAGACTGTATGATTTGACGTGAATGAATGAACTGTCTGAATGAACAGCGAATATTCTCATCAAGACAATGCCCCGACCCATTCTACATTGTCTGTCGAGAGGTTTCTAGCCAAGTGCAGCATCCCATATTCTCCGAATCATGAGCCATACGACTTCTATCTGTATCCTAAGGTGAAATCTGCATTAAGAAGAACAAGATTTAAGTCCGTGGAAGCTGTGAGAGAGAAAGCGGCACACGCCTGGAAGGAACTAACAGAAGATCATTTCCAGCACTGTTTCGAATAATGGAAGATCCACATAGAGCGTTGTAGGAATAGCGTAGGGGTGTTTTTTTTTTGTAGGTGACAGTAAATAAATATGTATGACATTCAGATAAACTGTATGACAGCATTAATCTCGTTATTTAATAGCCAAGCCTCGTACGTGAAAATTGCAAGTATTCTGCTGGCGCACTTGCGATATTAGTATTTATACATGTGCAACTAAAGAAAGAACACAGTAGAAGAGGAAAAAAGAGTTCTTGCCTTTCCAATTCGAATGCTGTCCTGGTGATCCGTTTACTGTCCATCTCCTCACCTGGGTACGTCTGGATTCCCTTCCCTTTATCAATGGCCCAGACCCACTGATTTCATCATGGATCATAAGATGGCTCTTGCGCCAATAAACTTTATTCACTCACTCACTCACTCGTGGATCAGTAGAAGACATATTGCTCTAGTAAAGTCATGGTTCTCGCCAAGCAACAAATCATAGTTTTCTGTTACATTTTCTGAATACTAAAATCTTGCTTGCATTCATATCTACAAGATGACTCGATTTTGGTTCTTCATCTCAAAGTTCCTTGAAAACTTTATGATACAAGATGTATCCCTTTCAGTTATCTATTAACTATTAATGTTGTAAACATTTGAACTAACATCTTTATTGTTATATTTGATGATGGAGTGCACTATGCACAGTATTAACTTAATACAATATTAACAATTCTTAAGCACAATACTAACTTAATAACTAATAATTGTCAATATTTTAAATATTAAGTTGCAATCCACTGATTTGAGCCAGTTAAGTGTGATATGCAAGATGTGGCTATTATAAATAACGAGACTGGAACTGTAAAACATTTTATTTTGATATCACATTAGTTAACTTATTTGATGTCACACATGTTTACTTCACTTTACACCCCTCCTATATCCCTACAACGCTCCGTCTGAATCTTCCGAAGTTCGAAACAGTTTCTTCTGTCAGCTCCTTCAGGACGCGTGTCACTTTCTCTTCCACAGTTTCAACGGACTCAAATCTCGTTCTTTTTAATGCAGATTTCTTCTTGGAAAGAGATAGAAGTCGCATAGCGCAAGATCCGGAGAACAAGCCGTATGGTCTAACACTGGGATGCTATTCTTGTCTAGAAAACTCTTGACAGACACTGTGGAATGAGCCGGCGCATTGACTTGAAGGAAAAATGGGCAGTACAGATTATTTGTCAATTCCTACAATCCTCAGCAATCGCACGAATACTTAACCGATAGTCGGATCGAACTAGATTACCGATTTTTTCGATATTGTAATCCGTTTTGAGCGTGGAAGGGCGACCCGGACGTGAATCATCTTCAATGTATTCTCGATCTTCTTGAAAATGCTTAAACACTCAAAAACATGTGCAGGCGATAAAACAATCATTGCCATACCATTCTTTCGATAAATTATAAGTTTCAGTAGCGGTTTCTCCGAATTTCATGTGAAATTTCGCAACATTTCGTTCCTCGCTTTTCATTTTTCCGGCTAAACTAAAAAATATTTCTAATCTCTCAAAGACTACGGTTATACGGATTTTCTTACAAAAGTGAGAGACACTGCATTCGAAAGAAAAGGTTTCACGCAATGCAGCTGTCGGCCGCTAGCGTTTGGTGCATGCGTACTTCTTCTGTAGCAGCATCAGTCTCGTATGTTTACGTATCCAATCACCTCTTCAAACATCTTGTATATTTTAAGGTATCCGACTACGTTAAATACTCGAATTTCGGAGAAAATACCGATTTTTTTTTTATGAGTCCATTAAAATATTTGAAATCTTCTCTTTCTAAAGTTACCTTCCATTTGTAGCTACGATACATAGAAATCAAGTAATAAGTATTTTAATATCAGACGTTTCCTGAACAAGTTTTAACTTTAAATCCATTTTCTGAAGAATATAATTTTCAGTATGCTTACAATTTTGAAAGGTAATAACTCAATTTTTTTTTCTATATATTGATAGAATTTGGTTGAAATGTTTTTAATATTATTCTTAAGATCCTGAACTAGGAGTTTTGTAATGTATGGTATATAAGTGGATTTATTCACATTTTTTTAACGCATAAAAGTGGGGGAATTTTTTTAAAAAAACGCGTGTTCTTATTTCGACACATAAGTCTGCAAATAATGCGAATTATTAAAAAAAAAATCCTAGCTCAGGCTCTGTACAGGTGTCATATCAGTACATATACTGAATAACAATGTTATAGAAAGAATTTTCAGGAAAGAAGGATATTTGGAAAATATGCTAATTTTTTTCTTATTTTATGCTAAAAAATTGCATTTAATAATTTTTTCATTGTGTTAATACTTTTTAAATGCTTTTTTATGTACATTGTAATTCAGATGATACTAAATATCAAAAGAATTATTCATTTATGCGTTTTTTCAAAATCAGGGTTCCGAACGTAGTCGGATACCTTAACCGCAGAGTAATATGTTTTACTTAAAATACTAACGCTACCATTTAAATTAAAAATCATTTTTCATTACCTCGTTTATGGTATAATTTTCCTCGATCTGAAACACGACTTTTGCATTCCAGTCAGAATATGCACATGCCTTCTTAAATTATAGACGCATTTTCGAAGGAGAAAACGAAAACCAAAATAAAACAATCGTACTTTTATGTCGCACGCACAAAAGAAAGGGGAGGAAATTTCAACTGAAACCTGGAGTTAAAAACTCCTTTCCCTGCGCTACAAAAAAAAATCATTATCTATAGCATCAATATGCAAAACATCGGTCTCCGACATTCGTTGTGATAATCTATTATACATAAATACACGAGCAGAACTCGGTTTAAAATTCAATCCCGACTTTTATAATCCCACCTTCTTTTTCTTAGCCACATAAATATATAGATTTCCCGTTCTGTCTTTTCAATGTTACTCAGGGAGTGTGGTCGTTTTTAAATTAGACCCCACTCCCGCAAGTGTGAGATATCGATAAGGAAAGCAACGACTGAATGTTAAACAGTTCAATTATCCTCTCCTCAATCTCCAGGAAAATATCGGGAACCGGGAGACGACTTCGGAATCGGAATGGGTTGTTCCCGGAAAAATAATACCGGATTCCTTCTATTTTTCAATAAGATGGAGTGGTTTGGCTTGACTTGGGAGATATAGATAAATGCCTTCAGTCTGTTGGGTGGTTTGAAGGAGGAAGAAAAAAAGTCAAACAAAGAAATGAAACTCATCTTTTCTTCAGGAACGCACTCTACTTTTTTTTTAGATTGGAGCAGGAACGATTGCAGCTACTGCGCATGATCGTAGACTGCGAATTAGTTGTTTAACATACAAATTGGTGAAAATGTTATTTTCTCACTTGCGTGTCCCCCGCTTCAGGAAGAAATCTTACTAAATTTGAGTTTGCTGCAAAGTGAAGAATTTTTTTGAATGCTTTATAGAGTTATAGGTATATCATTTTGACTAGCTTTTATGGGTTATAATGATTTGATTTTTGTATTGGCAAACTTGGCATTATTGGCATTCATTATTGGCAAAAATGAATTAAATTTAATAGAAATCCTAATTCATGTGTATGTCAGTAATTTGCGTAACTGTTATTGAATGCTGATTTTAAAGTTTTTCAAAATTGTGAAGAGCTTCTACGAACTGATGGGTAAGCAACGGTGATCGAGTACCTGTATTATCGAAAATTCAAATCTCATTTTCATCGAAGATCGTATTGTAAAACAAAGGAGACCGTTATACATTAAACATAATGTGTCCTCAAATCTTCGCATAATGTGGTATTGAAATTTGGACAATAATGTCTCAACTTGACTTTTGTCCCAGTTTTTTGCCCTTACCTTTGAATTACGGGATCGGTCGCAATAGTCTGCTTTGTAGGGCATAGTCAAAGTCGTGGCCTTCTGTGGCCGTAGATTTTCGAATAACCACTGTCGCTTGTTGAATTTCTATGTACAACAATACTTACATCGATACCTGATTTAAAGGAAACCACTTCCTGCATCCTCGTGTGGAGGAAAGGGATTATATTTTACGTAGAAAAGGGCATATGTACACAGCATGGAACATTAGAAACTGGGTTGTGCAAACTCATGAATCGTCCTCGTCAAAATATCATTAAAATGGCTGATAACGACGTTTGTTTTCAAAGAACCCAAAGGCTTACCTTTTTTAGGTTAAGTACGGTTTTCTGCATTCCGAGTGATTTTTCTTATCTCTCGTGGGGTGTACTGTCTTATATAAACACTTGTAACGTACCTCCGAGCCGCCGTAGCGAAATTTCTCCTCTTTCGATCCTCCTCATCATCGACTATTTTTGTCGGGGAACATAACCCTCTCGGGCTTTAATCCCCTGTGAATTGGCTATTATTTGAGGTGAGACTGAATTTTGGTTTTACACTTGCCCAGAAGTTAAGATTTAGATATTAAGATAATAAAATAAAATTACACTGCAATAGCTTTTTGGAAAATATGAAATTAATTTTGAAAAATATGCTGAATATATATTATTAATATTAGAATATCACTAGTTGAATACTAGTGTTGTTAAAATTAATCCAAAAGAGAAGATGGTTGAAATTCATGAGTTTAGGCTTTAGGATATTGCAGCAGTACTCTATTGGATTCCTGCTTACTTGTTCAGTCTGGTCGCAGTGAGAGTGCGCTCTGTGATTGGTCGATGGTGTGGTGTGTTAATTCTGTATATATAGGTGGGTGCATAGGGGTGAGATTTTGTGAGGAGTGTGCTTGTGTTACCAGTGTTTTTATAATATAAGTGAAATTAAAGAATTAAAATTTCTCGTGGTCTGTGTAGTTGTGGGTTATTTCTGAGTGGGGTGTACTTTTCTATTTCTTGAATGGTTTTATTGCTCGAGGTATCAATTTTTTGGTAGAAATTTCCTGATAATTTTTTAATGAAGTTTTTAAGCGTTGGAAGTTTAATTGAGTATCTGATGTCTGTGTTTCCGATCCTCCTCAGCAACCAGTACTACTTTCCCCTTTCTTTCACTTAAAGTCTGGATCAAACGAACATTTTAACTATTATTCACGTGATAGTAAGTACATTAACGAGTGTCTGGCGCGACTTCGCCAAATACAACCTTCGAGCCAATCAAACCTCGCCAAGAAAACATTGAATCTCTCTAGTAATAGAACAGTATCAATTATTTCTCTTAGCTACTAATTTTTGTTGAATCGTAGTGTTGTAGTGGCAATAATTTATTCCACGCTTAAAAATATTCCGTAGTTTGAGAAGATATCTCCACGCACATGTCTTGTAAACCAGCTTTTACGGCAAGAATCTGCCTTCCTCTAAACTGAGAATTCTGGTAAAAAAAAAAACGACATTGGAAAGCCATGTTTCAAAGTCGCTGTGCTACTATGGAGAGCATAAAACAATTACTTATTGACCAATAGGAGAAGCCCGGTGTTTCCTGCTTGTACTCTCTCCAAGTCTCTACTCTACTACCCGTGAATGCTTAACAAGAGTTTGGGGGATCCACTCTCTCTAGTCTTCCTCCTCCCTCCCTCTTACCACCGAACTGTGGCATTTTTTATTTTCTGCATCGAATGAACAATGGAGGAATGTGTGGGTGGAGGGAAGAAAAAGAACCTTTGCGCCTGGCCGTTTCCTAGCGGCTATCTTTGAGCCTTGGTCTACTCTGGAAAAACAAGTCTCATCACTTATTCAGCAGAGGACTTTCCTCAGGTAAAAAAAATACTTATAGAAGAATTTTTTTTGTTCTTTGGAGGGTGGCGATGTTTTGTTTTTGTTCCACTCATGCCCCTCTTTAAAAAAAATGGGATTTCTTATTTATATTCCTTTTCATCTTTTAGGTTTTTTTTTTCCCGCAATTTTTTTAAGTGACTTTTGGAGTGAGCCATAGATACTTGTTTCTTTACTGAACTGGAAAGAACTAATCTTTAAATCATTGTAAATGAACGCTTTAAAGCAAGAATCGACAACGTTCAACCAACAGTCCCCTAGGGCATTGTTATATGAAACCAAC
>BMAW01118961.1:357527-370878 GCA_019974015.1 Nephila pilipes
TTTGATACTTCGTTCCGGTTACGTATTGCTCAATGATTATCAATTAACAGTCCATTGTCCTCGTGTCCCTAAATACGTTTTCTACACTTATTAATACTATAATATATCTGCGGTGATCTAGTGTAAGCTTGTTAGTGGTTCCCCTTACATCCGGACAAGTTCCTTATTATTAGAACATATGGACCCGTGAAGGAAAACAACATTTCTGTTTCTCATGAATTTGGATTATATACAGACCATTCTCCGCAAACCAAGAACAACCCCCCCCCACATCATGTGTTCAGTTTGCTTGAGTGTCAAATTCCTGCCCCAGGTTGGAGTCTTTCGACCAATAACTAACATATCGATCAATAACTCAGAGTCTAACATTGAAAATGTATTTTTTTTTTTTGCAAAATTTTTTTTATTCATGTATAACACCTTTTGGTAATCACCTTTTGAAGTACAATCGTTCAACGCTTTTTCCAAATCTTTTTTTTTTTTTTTTTTCCCTGAAATCTTTTTTTTGTTGCGAGTAAATAGCGATAAACCAGCTTTCTGAATCATCGACTCGTTCTGTTTTTGTTCCATCGAAAACAATCGCGGCACCCACTTGGAAAAACCTTTTTTCACTCACTTCAAAAAAAACCTTTTCCTGGTCGATCGACTTAAAATTTTGACGTTTCAAGCAAAGGTTAATTGCTCTAGAAGACCTGGTTACTGGTTTACTACGAGCGCCATCTGGGGAGTAGTCTCGAGGAGTTGATGATCCTGTGTTAGTTTATCACTTTGAGCTCTACGACCCAAACAAAGGATTATGTACCGTGGTTTTAGAAGAGGCGTGGTCATTTCCATTCAACCTATAATTTCCGAAGGTAATGGGAAAACCAGAGCACTACTAAACATTCGATTAGAACGTTGTGTCCGAGGATATTGCTAGCGTTCGAAGTGCATCCAAAATGTTACATTTGAATTGCAAGTGCGAAAAGCACTTATAAGTACTTTATTACTTATATATCCTTATTAATATCAACCTTAGTAATTAAAATAAAAAAAAATAGTGTAAAAAATCCTGGCATCATACCTTTTATTTCAACTTAAAGCAACCAACCAGACAAATATCTATAGCAGGTATTTTGATCAACTGATCTATAAGAGCCTTAATTTTTTTTTTTTTTAAATGCTTTATATTAAAGTCAGTTTTACGATAGCGATAAAAAAAAATAGGTTGGAGTTACAAAAATAACCATATCAAAGAAATTTAAAAAGAAAAAAAAAATGTAGAGGGAGGAGCTGAGATCTAAAGACATGTCGTGTAATGATGCTAATGTACGTTATATCTTCCGGAGCTCATTGTCGTCTCGTTGGGATGGTGGGGAAGTTTGTGGAGTGGGGTGCGGATTCAGTTGTCGTCGTCGTCAGTTGAGTGTAGCTCAAAATTATGAGGTAATCTTGAATTGTCCTCGTTTTGCTTCTTATTGCGGCCTTGATAAAAACAAACCAATAAAACTAATGAATTTAACTGATCGTTTAGTTACGATTCTCGCTATCCATTTAATGATGTGAATCTCGTAGGAGAAAATCGTCTGCGCGTTTACGTGTGTTTTTACTCGTGATGATTTTCAAATTTCAAACGATTTAGATGATGGATTAGAGCCGATGCATTTATATAATCTCTACAATAAGTTTAAATACTCGAATTAGCTTACCTCAAAAAGTTACCTGTGTCATTGGACTCACTGCCATGGAATCTAGTAATTATATTGGAACATTTTTAGCTTTAGAATATAAAATTATAAATCCTAAATACTTTACCCCTTACTAAGTATTAGAAATAGCAATGGATTTTGCAAATTAGGGATTATTTAGCTCGTTTAGATAATTGTTCATAGTCTAGCGACATTTCCTATTTTTGGCGGAATTTGAATCGTTTGGTGATGTTTTCCAGTATTGGCGGAATATTGCATCATTTGGCGAAATGTTTCTGGTTTTGGGAAAATGGTCAATAGGAATTTATTCGAGTAGCCCTTTTTCTGCTTGAAAAGATGTCTCGGGTTCGGTTAAGGCCCTTTGACAATAAGCGAAACGAAGTAATAACTCTACGAAGTTCCTTTCTTTGAAAAAGAAGGAAATACCTCCTCATCATGATGATTATTCAAATTAATTTGAAATTTCATAATTGAGGAATATTTGCAAATGTTAAAACTAATTTGGTAATTTGTTGTCTGAACTTGTTGACTTGCTCAGGGCGCGGCCAGCAGCTAGTCCGCTCGGAGGGGAAACGACTTCACCTCATCATAAGTGATACTGAAAACTTGCAGAAGGGACGGTGTGATGGGTGGAGCAGTTTATGCAGGATTTAGTGGAAAGAATCTCACTTTATGATAGAAAAGAATTTATAATTAAACATGAAATTTAAGTAATTCCTTCGTACAACTCCCATAAAAACTTAATTAAACCATTGTTTTAAAGTGGAGGAAAATTTATAAGGGCAGGTTTCTTTCAGACTGATATTAACCGAAGACAGCCTTCATGGGTAACTTCATTGTTTTGTTTCCATTTTTAATTTATTACCATCCGACCCCAGGTTAGTCACGTGACCTTTGTCTTTTTCTCATGCCAAATTCCTTAAATATGCATTCCACCAATCAGCTGAGCGAACGGGTTTCGCGTAATGTTTTTATTTCTGGGAAATAACCAAGATATTTGGTTAAAATTGATTATGTATATTAATTAATTCTTATGTACATAATGTAAATTACAGCTATCCATGTTGATTTCTTTGTTTTCATGAATTCGTATATTGAAGTAATCCTCAATATCATAGAGTTTTATTTATAGTATTATCCCGAGGTAGGTGCGTGCGTGGGCCGTAATGTTTTAATTTTTAATCTGCGACTTCCTGACGCCAATTAAATCTACATGAATGGCTGTAACATAATGCACATTCTTAAAGTGTTAGAGTTAAACACTCCCAATAGATGGCGTAGTTGAACAAGTATTTATATTCTTGCAAACCTGGCAACAATTAACATGGATTTATTAACTTGAGGTATGTACAATGTAAATGTAGGTGTTGATAATTTGGTTTCGAATCTGGTGTAAAAAAAAAAATGAATTGAATCTTTCCTGGGCTCAATCCGTTTTCCTGTTTTTAATTGCTTACTTTGTCGTATTTTTAGGCAGACAATTATCAATAGTTCTCATTTTTGTTTATTATCACTCTCGTATTTTTAAAGTTTTGTTACATCTTTTGGCAATAGTGATTAGCATTTCAAAGTTTGTTGTTCATCGCCATGTTGTAAAAGGTGTAGCTGTGTTCAAAATATGAAATAAAGACGTATTAAAATTCTGTGGATCCAATTACTCATTTCTTCGAGTGAAGCTAAAGTGTTGCTTTTAATTATGTAATGAAGTACAGCCTATGAATTTATTAGTGAATATATTCAAAAAGAACCAGCTACAACTTTGGATATCGTGTATACATAATGATCTATTAATATGCGGAATAAATTACTTCCAGATATCTTTCGGTAATTTCTTAGTAATTATTAAAGCTTTACGATACACCTATTTCGTTACAAATACTTATTATACTATTATCATTTCCTTAGGTACTGATGTTTCGAATCGCTATACTTAAGCGTCCTTATTTTGATATAATCACATCAGTAAAATCTCATTTAAGTGCCGTTGTGTTTGCGGAATCACGATTTTTAAACGGTAAAAGCCGATGCACTAATCGCATAATTAAATATTTGCAGTAATTAGATGTAATTCTATTGTTTCAAAACGGATTTTGACTATTTTCTTCATCCCATTAAGTCATTCTTAATTCTTTTATCACCGGTTAAGAATGAAATTTCTATTCAAACACTTAAAGTGCTCTTTTCTGAATTCTTCCTTTAGAGAGAGCCATTTGAATTTGATTCTTTGTGTGTGAATAAAGCTGCATTTTTACCACAAAAGCACTATTGTTATCCTTTTCAAAGAAGCTTAGGCGTCAAATACTCCGTTTGAATTCTAAGGATTCGGTGAAATAGAGCCATCTTTTCTCTTGGTTTATTTCATTTCATATTGTCGTCATGCTTTTTCTTCCAAGAAGCCGACATTTATTACGTTTCAGTTAAAGAGATTACCTTTATGATGATTGTTTTTGGAGAACAATGTTTATTTGGGGTTATAAAATAAGATTTATTTGTTCTATATTAATATTTTGTAATTTTAGTATCGTAGAATAATAGAATTGTAATATACCATTTTTGTTTCCGTTGGTGATAAATAATGGATATGTAACAACCATATAGCATGGGGATTAAGTTCCTAAAAATTACCTTGTCTTTTGAATACGTGTTACATTAACTACTTAGGCCGCGGTAGCCTAGTGGTCAAGGTCGTGGACTAGCGGCTGGCGGTTTCGTTCAGTCGCGGTTTCGATCCTTGGCCGCCAAAGACCCGCCGTGTAGCCGGGGCCGATGCACGTTAAAACTGTTCGGGGCCAAAAGTCCTCCCGTTGGCGTGGTGTGGATGTTAGGAGAGAGGGGTGCCAGCTCATGTGTCGTCCTCGTCACTTGATCGTGGTTCAAAATTACGAGGTCCGTCGCCAATAGCCCTCTTGTTGCTTCTAGTGCTACGTAAAAACTAAACTAAACTACATTAACTACTTAATGAAAAGGGATGGGCTTAAATTTCCCCCAAATGTATTCTAATTTATTTTTATAACTAAGAAAAATACATTTAACAAAGCAGTTTTCTTCAAAGGTTAATTTAGTAATATTTTCTATGCATTATTATTGTGAGATTCATGTGATTCGAATCGTGACTTCACTATATATCCGTCGTGTAGAGAAAACGATATCTATCGGGGCTTAAAATTCTCATGATGGCATTATGGGGAATTTTGGGGAGGGGGAAGCTTAGGTGTCATCAGTTGACATTGGTTCAAAATTAGGAGGTCTGTCACCGAAAGTCTTTCTTTTGCATTCAAGTGCAATGTAAGTTAACATATGAATTAAGGCTATCTTTGCCTATTGGTAAAGGATCCGACCGAAATTTGGAACACATTACCGATCAGAAACTTTTTTCCTATATTCATATAAATGTGTGACGTTTCAAAACGTACATCAGTTTATGACGTAATACTCTTACAATTGAGGACATTCCAAAAACGTGCCATTTTTCTCTTGAGCACTACATTCCGAAACGTGACCGCGATAGCCTAATGGTCACGGTCGCGGATTCGCAGCCGGCGGTTTTAGTTGAGTTATGGGACCGAGTCTTGATGCTACATAGGACATGCCATGTAGCCGGAGCTGATGCACGTTACATCTGTGGAGGCTCAAAGTCCTCCCGTTGGTGTGACGTGGAAGTTATAGGGGAGAGGGAGTTGTCAGTTCAAGTGTCGTTCTCGACACTTGACCGATGCTCAAAGTTACGAAGTCCGTCCCCTATAGCTTTCGTGCTGCTCCTAGAGAAACGTAAATGAAACCAATCAAATTTAGATTCTCAAACTCATTTAGCATTACAGAATAAGACACATCGAATACATTTTGCGCCAGAAAAAAAAAAGAAGGGTTTGATTCTAATAGAAATTAATATTGTTAAAAAAAACACGCCACTCTGTAAAAGATAGCGAAGTTAGAGAATACAAAATTAATGTTCGGATGTTTTGTTATCGGAAAAAGTGTTCCTATTTCGAGTACTGTTTTTTAACATTACGCTAAAACAGCCTTTATGAATCGAAAAGATGTCCATACGATATATCCTTTAGAGCCAAGTAAAAACTGCAAAACATTTCTAAATAGTTATAGTATTATTTTGACTAAATATCCTAATTAAGAGAGAAAACTGAGAAAAAATAATTTTCAAACTCTTTACTAACGTTAATTACAGTTTACTCAATTGGATTCCCAATATTCATTAAGATGCCATACATTTGCAATTTTAAAATGAACACTATATAAAAAAAAAAATAATGACAATTACGATAAGATACATTTTAAAAACAGTAACTGCTTTTATGAAAGTAAAAGTTGAAATTTTCGTATCTTAATTCGTATATACTTGCGAGCGAAGATGCTTCTAAACAACTCTCGAGCACTCTAGTGGAAGCGATTCAGTTTCTGTATAAACTAAGGATTTCTTTTGTGCTCGTCGATAAAATAATACTCACGAGCATTCAGCTAGCTTCTCGTGAGCAATTTAATGATGCGTATACATTGAGCTAAATCACTCTCGATATCCTCGGCTCCCAAATGTGTACACATTAAAATTCGTAAATGTGTACTTTCAATTCCCAAAAAAGGAACTGTTTTTATGAATTTCATCACAAATGACATTTCTTTTCATATTCCATTCATTTTAAAATTGCAAATGTATGGCAACTTTATGGGTATTCGATCACAAGGTACCCAGTTAGGTACCTGTAATTTCATACATAAGATTTTCAACAAAATACAATTTCAACAATGACAGCCCTCATTATATTAACTTTATACTGAAGAATCTGAATATACGGTCAAGGAATCGAATCCTCCTTTCAAGTACGATTACAAACACGGACTCGCTAAGTCATTAACGATTAAGTAAATAATAATAGTCTTAAGATTCGGACTTGTGTGGACATTTTATCAGCACATTTAACAATCTAGATTTTGAATGTTGACTATTCATAGTTCCGATTAAACACTACCTACACTGTTTTGACTTTCTATTCGTTTGACTACTAATTGTTGACTGTGTAAATTAATTGATTGGTTGGTTGGTTTAATTAACGTCGCACTAGAAGCAGCACGAGGACTGTTGGCGACGGACCTCGTAATTTTGAGCCTCGGTCGAGCGACTAGGACGACACCTGGGCTGGCACCCCTCTCATAACTTCCAAACAATGCAAATGAGAGGACTTTGAGCCTCGACAGGTTTAACGTGCATCAGCCCCGGCTGTTCGGCTGATCTTTAATAGCATCAAGGCTCGAAGCTACGACTCGACGAAAACCGCCGAGTCGAAATCGTCTATTATGACCACTGGGCTACCACGGCCTGACTATTTAAGTACTGACCTGTTATAGAGTGATCAAGTGTAGGAAGGACGTTACATGTCCCTTATTCAAAAACCGTGTTTAATATTTCCTTATACCTATCTGTAATAATATTTCTGAAACTTCTGGTACTTATCTGGATACCCCATTTGGCTTCTCTTCTGCCTTAAAATAAGTAGTTCCCTAAAGGCTAGAAATAGGATGAAACCCTCCTTTCGAGTGATCACTCTTTTTTTACTTTCTCAACGCTCCATCGTTGTTTATTTTTTTTTAAAGCTCATAAAAAAAAGCAAACATAAAGCGAGAAAAAAGAAACGAATAAACAGCTTCCAATTTCAAAATCCCATTTCTTCTGTTTGATGGCCACACAATGAAAAAGCAGGAAGACGGATTGTGCAAGACAGGGAACATCTAAAATCTCGTCATCCAAAGAAATCCCTCCACGTAATTCTTCCCAAAAAATGAAAAGTCAGTAACACTTGATTTTCGCAAGACAAGATGGTGTCTTGTGATCTTTAGAAACAAGATTTTTGATAGAGGCATGCAGAGATGAAGTGGATATCGAATTCTTAGATTTTTTTTCTTTCTGTGTACGTTGGTGTCGAGATTGTTTTAAAGTTGCCTCCATTGAAAGATAACTCCTGTCAATGTCTATTTTTTTTTCAACGTAGAAATTCTGAAAATCAGTCCTTTAAAATATGTAATGAATTTGTTGCACATGTTTACTATTAGCGTGTATATGTATATATATATATATATATATATATATACACTTTTTGGAGTTTTTTTTTTTTTTTTTTTTTTTTTCCTTCTGTTGTATTTTTGATTTTATAACCATTTTTTTCAATAATATATCTTGTTGATTTGACATTTTGGTCAATAATTCTTGAATAACCCAACCCACCCGTCTAAAGTCTATTAAAACTTTAAATGCATAATTTTCCAAATTTTTTTTTTTTTTTTTTTTGTCAAATTTTTTGGCGATTTTTTTGTATAATTTTTTCGTTTGCTATTTCTTATTTGTAGCTTTAGGTTTTTAATCTATTTATTTTTCTTTTAATTTACTTTTTTTCGGATTTATGATTCCTCTTTGATAATTAATTAGAATATAATAACATTAACTTTTAAATTTTTCATGCCTATTTTTGGTTTGGTTTATGTCTTATTTCTTAATGGTTAAATTTTGATTTTTACATTTTGTTAATTTTAACTTTTGAAATAATTTCCCAATTTTAAATTTTTGTTTGTTTGTATGCTATAATATATATATATATATATATATATATATATCAGATTTGACAATGCCTTGAACTGGAATTAAATTTTTTGCATGAAATTAAGCGTGTAAGGATCGAAAGTATTCTATGGAAGGATATTTTCTCCCCATTTTATGGAATCTTATTATTGAGACCGTTTTAAATTTATGTCTGTAAAAAGAAAAAAAAAAAAAAAATTAAAACTACTTATATCATTCTTTAGGATTTAATCTTTCGTAAAATTTCAATGTATTAACAAGCATGGAAAAAAATAATATGTGAAAATTAATTATATAAAAAAAAAGGATTTATGTTCACATAATTTTATGTATCAATTTGTTTTTGCTGTAGGTAATGGACGTTTTGTGGGGAGGGGGGGGGATTTTCAGAACTTACGTGAAATGAAATAAATGTCGGATTTTTTAGAGATTACCTTTTTATAAGGATTTTATCTTCATCATTATAAAAAATGATGGAATTAGAAAAAAATATTTATTGTTTTGTATTAAGAATCGCGAGCAAATAAATTCTAATTAAACTAATTATTATTTTGTTCCGCATTTCTTTATTTTGACAAATATGGTTTTTTTTTTTTTTTTTTACAAACTCGTGCGAAATGAAATATCAGATTTTTAAGGGGAAAATAAGTTTTTTCACCTAGTCATTTTACTACTGAATGGTTTAAATTGATTTTTTAAAGGTAAAGATTTTTCATCTTTTATGGTTTCATTTTGCTTTCCTTTCTGGATATTTTTAAAATAAAGCACACAAAAATGTAATGAGATTCCAAAGTTAAGAGTTGTTTAAAACTTCGCCGTGCAAATTTTTTAGTTGTGAAATAAACATTGCATTTTTAAGGAATTTTTTCTAAAAATGTTTTCTTTATGTTTATACTAAATTAATCTTAAGTAACAGATAAACCTTTTTATCTTTTCTCCATTTTTTTTCCAAAGAAGAATAATTGCTATATTTTTTGCAAAGTTGAAAAAGAAATATGAAAGTTAACTGAATTTGAACTTTTTATCCAACAAAAATGGAAATATTTTAGTTTTTGACACAATGTGTATTGATTTTTTATTTAGAGAATTAAGGAACGGGAGATATATTATGTGCAAAGGGAAAAGGTTTGAAATTCTGGAAATGAAATCTTCTGATTTTTATTGCTATTAAATAAATTTGAATAAAAATGAAGTTTTTTGTTGTTGTTTTATTTTGATATATTCTAACCAATGCATCTCTTTTTTCCCCTCTAGGTGAGTACTTATTTCTCTTTTATGAAAAATTTAAGATATAATCTACAGGTAAGAGAGTTACATTTTCCTTTTAAATAACTGAAAAAGGCGTTTAGTTATAGTTTTTGTTATCAACATATTTCAATAAGTAAAATCAATTCCGTAAATTCGCAAAAAATATTACTTTTGTTATTCGAATAAGAAAAAAACCGTATGCTCCGTTAACTGATGCTTTGTTTTTGTCGGTTTTAAGAAAATATGTTGTTTCTATTAAACATTTTAAAATTTGTATCATTTTAATTGATTTAAAAAAAAAAGCACATCGATGATATGTTTTAAATTCTGACTGTTCTTTTACGTTTGGTAAATACGTAGGAATATCGTAAAGCTTTAATTATTACTAATAAATAACCGAAAAATATCTACATAAAACTTGTTCGGGACATTAACTTGTCCTTATGCACATGATGTTGCAAACCACTATTAATGTTGATTTGATTAGTTTCAGCCAGCCATAGATTGATGTAACTCGTAGTATCCTGGAGTTTTAATTATTATCCATGGGAATTATTGAAGTTTAATTATTAGTAAAAATAATCGAGACGGAAATTTTCTTATATATTATTCTTAATACTTATCTACATGGTCACAATCTAGTTATACATTTCTCCCAGCGGGTTTTTTTTTTTTTTTTTTTTTTTCCTTATCTACCGAAAGACATAGATTACGGCAACAGATTGAACTCTCTCGTCTTCATGATGTCGGTTACTACTAATGAAATGTCCTCAAGGTCTTGCCATCTTTAGATAAGTACGATCCGTGTGGTGACCGGGGGTGACAGAATAGTCTCACTGTAGCTCATGCATGTCGTAAGAGGCGACTAAAATGGGTACCCTGCAACTGGGGGTATAGCCGGGCACCCTGCCCCTGGGGATTATATCAGGGGACCTCAGGGACTTGCCTTCTTCAGGTAAGTACGGGCATCATGACCCCGAGGCACCTTAGTGATCTTTTTCTTTCCCATGGGGTTTACTGTGTTTGGTAAACACGAGTGACGCACTCCCGGGATACCCTAGCGATCCTTCTCTATTTTCGACTCTCCTTCTTGACAACCTTTTTTACCTTTTTTTCAACTTCACGTCTAGACCACAGTTTAATCTTGTTTGGCGCAGCATAGCCATATCTGGCTCTTGCGCCAATAAAATTTACATTCACTCACTCACTTTAGATAAGTACGAGAATCATAACCCCTAGTCACCCTACTAATCTTTCCCCCCCTCATGGAAGTTTACTGTCTTTGGTAAACACAAGTGACGCGTTCCCGGGATACTTTAGCTATCCTGCACTTTTTTCACCCTCCTTGTCAATCATTTTTAAGATTTACTTCCATTTTCTAACTTTTGGATTACAACTGCACCTTGTTTTGATGTAGCCATATTTGGCTCTTGCGCCATAAAACTTCATCATCACAGACTTATACTTTTTTTTTTATATCTATGGCTTCCTAAAATGAAACCAATCACCCTTATTAGATGTAATTTTCAACAATACGTACATGATAATCATTTAATGTACCGAATAAATTGTAACCAGTTGTCTCGGGTTATTTCTTAGAAATAATTAAAGCTTTATCTTACCCCTTCTTATATTTCATCATATTGTGCAGTGTGTAATACGAAAAAAAACACCCTATTCTCTTTATTTTAATATAAATTGACTATATTTATTAGATTTAAGTATGATCAAAATTTATTAAACTATCCTGTAGTTTTATTTCTATATCTCGATATCCCTCGCCAAAGTTTTAAATGCAATTACAGATTTATATGGAGTATTAAAAGTCTCGCCGTCTTAAATCAAATAATGGTCTTGTGTTTTTAAAAATACTTTCCTGGGGGGTAGGGGGAATGCAAAACAATCCCAAATAATGGAAAATATCAAGAATAGTATCCTTCAAATAACAAAGAATCTGATGTTTCAAAAATACCTTAAGACTCCCAAAACGTTCTCAAATAATTCAAAACATTAAAAATTGAACCCTTCGAACAACGAAGGACGTCATTACGCATTTAAAATTCTTCTCAGATTCGTTTTATTCATAACTATTTCTCCCCAGAAGTTCCATTTCGCTTCATTTCCGATGTAATTCCTTGCCGCTTCACAAAACACCCCGAACGATATCCCGAAGACTCCTTATGAAAAATGATTTAGGAATCCCTTTCAATATGTATTTTTCACTCTCTTTTCCGAACTAAAAATTTTGTAAAAGTGTGTGCACATTGAAACGAAATACCTCGGTCGCTTATGAATTCCTGTTCACCTCCACTTACGAGGCATACCAGAAAAATCCCTTCCAAATAGAAAATTCTTCAAATTCTTCCCCACGAAAGGGGAAAACATAACAAATACTTTTAAAACAGTTTTCACTCCCCCTCCGAGAGAGAAGAACCTAGACGCAGTCATTTCTGCGTGTGTTCTTAGCGCTCGGTTGCACGATTTTCTGAAAAGAAGTAACGACCTTTTCTTGGGAAGACGCAGAAAGAAAATTCTTTGATGTAAAATGCGGTTCCGGGAAAACGGTGTCTTATTTCCTTACGTTTCTTTGCTGGGTCTGGAAAGTATTAGTCAAAAGTTGTGGTGTGGGGTTGCTATGGGGATCGTCATTTGCTGTTGAACCTTAACTCATGTCAAACTCATTTTCAACCCCGGGGTAATTTCTAACAAGTAAAAGTCACGCAGGCCGAACAATACGAAATTTTACTTTTTTCCCCCTTTACCTTCGTTACAGGCCACTGTAATTTATGTCATAATGCTTATTATATTCATACGGACGTTTTATGTTATATAACTGTGGTACACTAATACCCTTATTACATATTAAGATTATTTTATGTCTCAGATCCGATTCTCATTTTTTTTGGAGGGGAGGAGGAGGAGGAAAATATCCATGTCCATCAGCGTCATGGATATTCTCCTGGTTTCGATAAAGATGTATCGAATGATGGGCCCTACATTAAGCGAGTTTGACGCCATCTTATGTTTTCACCTCGCTGTGTTCGGGAATTGTTTTTCTGGCTCGCGGCGAAGGAGGCTAATTTGACCTTGGGTGACGATGGCGATTCGAGCTCCCAAATTTTGGATCTAATGAAAACTTGCCATGTCTATTTTTCCAAAGCCTTTAACTACCATTCTAAAAGGGATTTTTACTTCAGTTGTAGAACAGCTGTGTCAAGGTCACTCATTTTCGTTTCTCCTCCTTCGGTGACCATGGTAGCGACTAATGTATCACCGCCACTGCATTTGTTTTCGACACTTCAGTTAAGGTCTGAATTTCTTTGCGTTTGGATGGGCTTCATGTTGAATGTCTGTTTTAAATTTGTATAAATAACGTGTTTCTTTTTTTTTTAAATGATGATATTTTTGAAATTAAAATATATAAATTATTAAAGCATATCCTTATAAAATATTGATATAATAACTATGCGAATACAAATTTAATTAGTTTAAAAAGTTACATTGAGTTGTTTAGTTCTGTTTTATAAAGGTGAAAGAAAATTAGACGATTTTAGTTTTATGTTAACAGTATTCATAAAATGTTATGCAGATTTTAAACAAATATTTTTAATGGTGCAGATTTGAAACAAAAATACTCAACGATATTCGTGAAACTCAAAATTTCGTTTCCATTAGAAGTCTGTTTACGAAAATAAAACTTAGTGTGGGGGGGGGGGAATGTGATGGCCATTTTCAACTAGAACAAACAAGTTTTAAACGGCAAAGGGGGTTACAAAAATGTGACATGAAACGCCTATTCCAAAGTAACAGACTATAATTATTAAGACTTTTT
>BMAW01118964.1:0-16573 GCA_019974015.1 Nephila pilipes
TTTCATTGGCTGTTCAGGCAGTTTTGCCGTTTTAAATCTTGCCGCCGCTATAGTAGCCTAATCCTTTGCTTTACCATCTAACCCCTTCCCGCTGAATCCTTCGATTCATATATGCATACAACATTTTAAAGGAAGAAAGGGGCAGAATTTGTTTACATTAAAACAATGAACTTAGTAAAGTTTTATGACTTCGCTCTAGCGCATTTTAATATACTTATACATAAATACTAATGAACTAACATTTAATAACACCAGTAAAGAAATGAATCTTTGAACGTGTTTCTCATTAAACTCACACTTTGCGTAACACACTTACTGGCGGCCAGTGGTTTCCGCTGGACACCGTGGAGGGGAAGAGGAGGCTAAGCTGATCTTGATGCTGCAGAGTTAGAAATCCTGGACCAGTAACCAAAGCGTGAAAGATGGACCGGTCACTTTTGTCATGCCCTAACCAACCAGTTTAAAGAAAAAACTTCTCTTCGCTGTAGTTAAGGCGTTTTTAACTTCTAACGTTGTTGTAGCGATAATCGTCACAATACCTTTAAATTTAAGAGCAAAGAGAACATCGAGTCAAATTACAACTTATCCAATAATTCTATCTTTAAACTTTATTTTATTATTTTTATGCTCACAATTTTACTATCGAAAAAACAAATACGAGTAAAAAAATTTTTTACCAAATAAGCATGGCATAATCAATCAACCTACATATAATCAAAAGGTGCCAAACGATAAATATTAAACGAATGGATTGCTGATCGTCAGGGGACTCCAAGAAATTGGTGTAAAAAATCTTAATCGTTTCACCTGCTCTAATAAATTGACCTTTATTTAATTATAATTAATATTATCGTATTGTTATCACAAAATATCGTGTTTTAGAACATTCAGTGCACGATTGTCTTATAAATTGTGAGTAGAAAAGCTTTAAAGATTTGACCAGCACATGGTGTTACATATGTAAAGTGAAATCTACTAAAAATTGGAATTTGATTAAAATTATTCTTTTGCAAACATCCAGTGATAAGGTGTTATAATGATATCTTCAAAAAAATTATTGTTTTTATACTATGCTAAAAGAGTATTAGAAAGGATGTAGACTACTAACAGCAGAAAACCAATCTATTTCATTTAACAGCATTTATTTGAAAGGCAAAAATACTATCGTCGTTAAAAATACAGCTATTTTTTCTTTCCAAAACATGTCTCGAAAGTGGTTTGAATATCTCAGCTTGAAATCTATGCTCAAGTTTTGATGTATACTAAAATAACGTTATTTTGAGATTTAATTTTTTTTTTTTAAATAAATTTAATAGGAGATAGCCAACTTCTTTTCTCCCTTGCTTGAACAAAAAATTTCGTCGACTTTTATAATGTATTTTAAAAGCACTAAATTTGGACGAAGAATTTTGATTTAGAAATGTAAAAGCATTATTAAATTACTTATATTAAAAAAAAATACATTTCCAAATTTAAAACACAAATTAATCACCCAGTTGAAAAATAACAAAACGACACAAATGAAATCAATTCTTTAAATAAAAAACAGGCTATAGAGCTTAAATCAATTTTAACTCTTTAAGTAACCCTATTGTTGTCTTAAAGTTAACTATAAGAGTGATGTGCATGTGAAGTTACTTCTTCCAAACCTAACCTCCTAACATTCGACAAAAATCCACAGATTTCAAACAATCCATCGAAAAAATCAGAATGATTCACTTTGCGGATTTTCAAATGAGAAAGCTCGACAATAGAAAGTTTATTGTATAAATCATCCAAATAGAATAGACTGAGAAATTTTCCTTATTTCAAACTACTTTTCGCCAAACAGCTCTAAAATTTATTTGTTTTCCAAACAGGACTAAACGCTTGCAAAAAGAATAATTATTTGCGGTATTGCAGTTGAAAATGTCTGTTTACTGACATAGCCCTTCATTGATTGATTGATTGTTCATTAGCGTCGCGCCAAGAAGCAACATGAGTACTATTGCCAACGGACTTCGTAATTTTGAACCTCTGTCAAGTGATGAGGACAACACCTAAACTGGCAACTTTTCTCTACAAATGTGAAGACTTGGAGCCTCGAACAGATTTAATGTGCATAAGCCCCGCTACACGGCGGATGTTTAGTAGCATTTAGACTCGAACCCACAATTCGAAAGAAACAACGCCAGCCACGAGCTCACAACTGTGATTACAGGCCACCATGGCCTTGTTTACTGTCAGGAGATAATAATGTAGTCAGTTTTCTGAGATTGAATTCGGATCCATTCCTGGTTCGGACTCACCTTTAAAACTTTTTCAAATAAGAAAATTTTTATAATACTTTGTCAAAATGGTGTGAAGGGCTCTACTCCGTATTCGGAACAATCGATTTCGAGATCATTTTAAGAATTGAATAAATATCAGTTTGATTTTTTTTAATGTTTTTCTTCTGCGTGAACTCTTCGAAAGTTATGTTGAATCACCCTTTCTAAATCTCCTCACCACGCTAACGGGGGGGGGGGGGACGAGACTTCGAAAATTTAACATGCGTCACCCTCGTTACACTGCGGGCTTAAGTCCTCCAATACATTTACAGTGGAATAAATGTATTGGAGGTAACTCTCATAACGAGTAATTCCCCCAATAAGCAAAATAAATTGTAAGAAATGACTCGATTGACGAATCACATTTCATATGACGAGGAGAGGTAAAGTCTGGATTGTGCGCCTGCTACATCAGTCCTCGTTAGCACTCGTTCGCTAACAGTTAGGGTCGCTAGCGGTCACACATTTTTCCAAGCATGCGTTCAGTTCCTCTGAAGCTTGCAGCCAAAGAAATGTTGTCTGGCCGAGGATAATATCAACGATATGGAAGGCACAGCCAAAAGTTCTCAACACGAAGAGCTTATAGAATTGTATTGTGTTTTCCAGGTAACAGCAAAGCAACAATGTTCTGACGCAATAAGAGAAATACTGAAAGTATAGGAAACTGTTGCATTGTACGTTGATGTTTAGTTTAGTTTTTATTAGCGTCGCACTAGAAGCAAGACGAGGGCTATTGGTGACGGACCTCGTAATTTTGAACCACGGTCAAGTGACGAGGACGACACCTGAGGCATTGTACGTTGAAAAACATCTAAAAACATTGCTACTATAAGGCTGTGACAATGCAAACTGCAAATTAATTGAATTTTAATGCTGTATTTTATTTTCACCAAATTTTGAAGCATCTGAAAAACAAATGTCTGTCGACAGCTTTCTAATAATTAAAAAAAACCTACTAAGTATGTATCATTAATAATAAACGAATTACTGAGATTTTTTCCCTTACTGTGTATTGAATAGGCATTTCAGGTTGGTACATACTCGATCCTTAACAGTGTATTATGTATAATTTTCTTTGAATAAATATTTAAAAAAATTTCCTTGAGAACTTTTTCGGCATGGAACGCATTGATGTTTTCCCTTTTAATTTATATGGGAAAAAATTAATACTCTTGTCGAATATTTCACATTACGAGTAAAATTTTAGGACGAATTAAGCTTCTTAAGCAAGGTTTTACTATAGTATCCATTTCGAGAATCCTATTTTTCAAGCTCTCAGAATGCATGCCCCCCCCCCCCCGCGTACTTCCATTCAACATACCGAAAGATCATTTAACTTTTTTCAGCACCTATCGTTTGTTAAAAATGTATGACACGCTCATGTTTTATAGTTTTAGCCACCCAGGGGGCTATTGTTTTTTATATCCTATAAATGTCGTACCTGACCACTTTTCAAACATTTATCTTGATTTTGCATATATTTTTGATGTCTGCTTTCACCAGTGATGAACTTAATTTTCAAAAATACGTTATGATAAATTTCTCCTGGATTGTTTATTGGACTGAAATAAAATACATGCAATATATGTCTGATACCTGCTTTCACTACTAATGAACTTAATTTTCAAAAATATGTCGTAATAAATTTTCTTCAATTTTTTTTTATTGGATTGAAGTGAAGCAACTATATAAATTGAGTATTTTATTTACTTATCGATTTGTGTACTACCTTAAATCATATGTAAACTGGAATCAAGATATGACTGAAACTAACTAACATTATTCAGAATTTTCAGACAGCTGTGAGTCAGCCATTTTTTTAGCCATCCAAGGTGCTATTGTTTTAGGTGGATCACTTTTGGCGTACTAGATCACTTTTCAATTTTGTATCGTTTGCTTCAATTTTAATTACATTCAGCTTAAATATATTCAATTTAATAATTAATCGTGTTTGCTTTAACTTTAATTACATGCAGCTGATATAATATTCAATTTAATAATTTATCGTTTGCCTTAGTTTTAATTACATTTAGCTTAAATATATTCAGTTTAATAATTTATCTCGTTTCCTTTAGTTTTAAAATCGGAAAAGTTTACTATTGTCCATTTCTCGATATTTTATCGTTTGCTTTAATTCTTATATTTAATTGAGTAATTTAATAATAATTATTTTTTTTTAAAAAAAAGAGCACCTTGGGTAGCTAAATCTGTTCTTTGCAAAACTTAGCATAGAACTTTTTAAATTACTTATTTTATTTTATTTGTGGAAATGAACATAACCAAATTGTCTACAATGTAGAAAATTAACCCAATTTTTTTTTTAAAGATTTTCGATTATAGAATATTACCTTTTATAGATGAATAAGCGAAAAAATCTGTAACCTATTCAGTATATAAATAAGAAATATTTATAAAACTTTCGTTAAGATTTGACGTAAAAATATATAACTTGTATTTCAATAAAAAAAATCTATAACTCTTTCTTTTTTGAAAATAATATGTTATTTTTTTTCAGTTTCAGTTTTGTTATCCAGACCGAATGACCGCCAGTGGACATTTGCCTGTTCTTTTATCTCCATGTCCTCACCTAGGGACACATTTAATGTGGATTTTGCATTTGCTGGCCGATTATTCGATCCCAGGGCACATCATACCTAGATGCAGGATGGATAGATTGTTTTTTTAAAACCGTATGGGCACGAAAAAAATAAAAGAAACAGACATAAAGTAAAACAAATACAGTGGTGCCTCTGAATAAGGGACGTCCACTGGACCAGATATTTTGTCCCTTGAATAGTGTTATGTCCTTACGAGAGGTATATTTGCTTGCTGCCTATCTGTCATGCTCTCATCCGTTCGAAATTAGATCATGGTTGCGTGGTGTATGGTTCAGCTAGAAATTTTTTTATGTAAACTGAACACCGTACACCATACTGCTTTAAGAATTTATTCTGAAGCATTCAGAGCTTCCCCCATGAAAAGCATATACGTGGGCTGTTGCGAACTTTTATCAGACGTATGGCGACAAATTTTGTCCCTTCAATATGATTTTAGAATTTTATCATCATCGTGTAATGTTTTATTATTTTTAAATAAAAGTTTATTTTTAGACAGGCTATATGGTGCCAAAAAGCTTTCCATACCTCCATTACATAGGAAAGTAAAGATTTTAATCAAGGGCTATATGGGTTATCTTATATCTCAATCATAAAAGCAGAGGTACGAGCAGAGTTTTAATTTAAAAAATCCTTTTAAAAATTTTAAAAAATCAGACACAGCTAAAAATATTTGTGAACAACTTTGAGTTTGTTCAACAATGTCCTAATTTTAAACACATATACACTGATGGCTCTAAATCATTAAAATATGTGGGTGCTTCCTTTTCAATTGACAATTCACTTCATAGTTTTAAGCTTCCTCCTTCATGCTCCATTTTTGCAGAGGAAATTTAAGCTACCCATAAGGCGTTGGACAATCTGTCAAGTCGACATAATGAGGATTTCTTTTTATTCCATAAGTGCTTTGGAATTCTTAAGTCATCCTCATCATTCATCTCACCCATTGATCGTTAAAATTTTGAAAACTTGTGATAAATTAAGATCTCAAACCATCCAACTATTATTTTGTTGGATATCATTCCACGTGAGTATCAAAGGCAACGATATAGTCGATAGTGCAGCTAAATCAGCATCTAGTGAAATAAATCCCACCATTCCTTACTTCGATGTTTTAAAATATATTAAAACGGCTATTTATGACCACTGGCAGGATCAATGGATTTTAGAAATTGACAACGAATTTCATCTTGTTAAACCAATTATTTCTCATTGGCACTCATTTTTAAGCAGAAGACGAGGCGTTATTTTGACACGTCTTCGTATTTGAACACGAGGTTGACACACAGGCATCTTTTTCTTGGAAAAACTCATTTAATGTACAACCATTGCGATTGTCCCTTGACTGTGAGACACATTTTTTTTTATTGAATGCTCTGCTTTTAATTCTGTTCGTTTTAAATATTTTAAATCATATACTCTTTCTTTAATTGACTTGGTTGAAGATTTTCCCCATCCAAATTTATTTCTATTTTTAAATGACATTGGTTTTACCGCATATTACATATAACTTTACTTAATTTTATAATGTCCTTCGTATTGATCTTTCGTTTTATATTGTTTTAGCTTTTTAAATATATTGTAATCTACTGACTTTGTAGTTGGCGCATTATATTCCTTGAGGATTCAGTGCCAAAAATTCAAACCAACCAACCAATCTACAAAAGATATTACCGTAAATGTAAACCAAACAACAGAATATTCCAAAAGAATCCTGGAAAAAGAAATTGGTTCGACGGATGAGATTTGCGCAGTCAGGGCGAGGCTTAAGATGTTTAAGAACATCGGTAGTTCGCAAGCTGAAAATTCGCAAAGCGAATTTTTTAGACTCGTAAAAGCTGACATTCCATGGGAAATAATCAAGGTTTCTATTTGAATCAACAATGCCCATCGCATTCTGTTTGCTTGTTAAGGTCAGCCGTCAAGTACTACGCAACGGATCACTATCTGATACGACTCCTCAGTGAATAACCACCGTTAAGGGCGCATTTAGAAGGGAGGGAGCAGCACAATGCCACTTGTTAATGGAGAAAAGGAGAATCGAGTCGTAAACCAGAATATGGGTCACGGGTGCTTTAGATGCTAAAAGAGACCTCAACTTTTATGATCAAACGTTAAAGACACTTATTGATCACACCCACGTGCATAAAAATCGAACGATCGTTTTTTAGAATCTTACTTTGAATGAAAAAAAGAAAGGAAGAAAAATAGTTTTTTACCGTTCTTTTTTTTTTCTTGTGTGCGCAAGCATATTGTGATATGTTTCCTTCATTACTTAATTCTGCAGCCAATACTTTAAATTTTCTTTAAACAGTTAATAAAATAAAAAATCTCCTATTGAAGATACGCAATAGCAGGACAAAATACTTTGTGAACAACCAAAGATTATGTAATGTTGCTCTCTCTCGAATCCCTCTCGACTCGGTCAGTCTCAGTTTATATTCTAATAATAAAGTCTTAGCTTACCAAACCACTCGTTTTGATTCAAACACTTCTCACTAACAGAAGATTCGCATTTTAGTATTTAGACGAAGAGTCACTTCAATTCAAAAGACTAATTGAGATGTTTCAATCCGATTTACAAATATCTATCAGCATGTTATCTTCTACTCCTTTCAATTCTATTTCGTTTATATGCCACTATCTCTGATACAATTCACATTTCTTCTTTCTTCTTCCCCTTTGGTGGTCATTAAAGGCACACTTACAGGACAGCGGTACGTCGACGACATTCTGAGACCTGTTTTGCTACCGTTCCTTTTGCAGTACCCTGGCCTTATTTTTCTGCAAGATAATGCCAGACCACATACGGCACGTGTTGCTATGAGCTGTCTTACAGCTTGTCAAACACTTCCTTGGCCAGCCAGATCTCTCTCCAATCGAGCAAATCAGAGATATGATGGGAAGGCGATTGCATCTACCAGGGAATGTTTATGACCTAGCCCGACAATTAGAGCAACTTTTGGAAGAAATACCGCAGGAGACCATCAGGGAGCTTTATCACTCTATGCCACGGCAGCTTGCATCCAGGCTAGAGGTGGGTCAACATCTTATTGAGTTCGTTACTTTGTAACTCTGAAATAAATCATTCAATTTCTCTGAATTTTAATCATTCAAATCAATTCCCGCCAATTTTTGTCTCCATCGGACAACTCCTTCTTGGTGCGCCATTTTTTTTTTTTTTTTTGTTATAGAATGTATATATAACTTAAATTAAAGAAAATTCTTTATAATTTAACTAATTTGTTCAGTTCTTTTTCATTCAACAGTTATGAAAAATAAAACCATTATCTGATACAAATGCTGCAGCTTTTATACATGTAAGCGGAAAATCCAAATATTTAATAAAAAATCAATATTTTGTTCTACAAAAATAAAAGCTTAGTATTCAGTTATAATTTACGTAATTAAGACATTCTCTTGATCTGATTTAATTATTCCTTATGAATTGTATATTTCTGAATTACCATTGACCAAGACAGCATCTAAGATGGCACCTCACATATTTCCATACAGATTGTCCAAACCTCATATGTGTGATTTCTGACGCATTTTTATTTGCGTATCAGCCATCATCAAAAAGGAGACAAGGAAAACAATCGCGACCTTGAAGTCTTGAAGCTCTTAAGACATTCTAACTGTCGGTATATAGCTATCCTGGTGTGTTGCTCGACCTCCTCGAAAATATGTTATTTCAACAGTGAATGTTCGACACAATGATATCTAATCGATAAACTGTGATGCAGGATGTCCGAATCAATTGCACTTAATTTGAAGGGATCGCTATGCTTAACAAAGGTAAAAGGCATAAGAAAAATGTAAAATTAGATAAAAGTATTCACAAAGTTTTTATTAAAAAATCAATGTACTTAAACATGAGCACTCTAAGTAGTTTTCAGGATATCTAGCCCGTAGTTCAGTTCGTAGTGATATTTATACGAGTACCTAGCCTTGATAGGCTTTAAACTCTAATTCAGTGTTCTTATGAGGCAGGGCAGGTTCCTTGTATTCAGAGTGATTGAAGTGGGTGAGCGAAAGTCGAGTGTTGATCTGATGAGAACTTGTTTTCCTATCGCTGCTGTTGAAGGGTCGGAGATAATGCTTGCTTTGATTAGTTGTGGGCGTTGCTAACTTTTCTAGATGGTTTTGTTGAAATTTCTTGAGGAAAAATCTTACTTTTGGAGGTTTTTACATCTAATTAAAATTATGGTAGCGAAGCTGCAATATCTTGCAAGAAGATATTGAGCTTATCTACGCTGTTTTCAGTATTCTTCATTTTCTTACAGGATTCTAGGAAGGTGGGGAAGGATCGGAAAAGGTCTTGAATTTCTTTGACTACGTCAATGAAAGTGAAGTTTCCAGAGTTTTGATTTTCTTAGGCTGGGATATTTCTTATTGGTTTTCTTTATTTTCTGGGTTTTCTTGAGTTTCCTTATCCGGGTTGCAGACATCTGCGTACGTTGTGTTCTTTCTGATTGGTTTGGATGTGAATTCCTTATTTTTTTTTTTCTTGTACTTAAGGTGGGAGTTCCTTTTTTAGGTTTCGGAAAGCTGGGGCATCCTTCCCAGGATGCAATGTGACCAGTTTGCTTGCAATTGATACAGGTGGGGTGAGTATTTTCTCCTTTATGGTACAGTCTCGTGTGATGTGATTTTCGCCGCATTTGAGACATCTTGGCGTGGTCCTGCAGTTTTTCGATGAGTGATGGAAGTAGTTGCATCTGTAGCATTTTTCTTTCTCTCGTATGGGACAATCTCGACTGTTATAAACATGCAGCGCTTGATATTGTACATTTCATTGAATTTTTCTTTTTGGGTGACTTCAATCATGAATATTGGCAGAGGTCTTTTCGTCCTAAATTGCCTAAGTTGTGCAACTTTTTTGCATAGCAACGCGTAGTTCAGTTCCAGCCATGTCCGCAGCAACATTCTGCATTTTGTGCGCATACACCCTCATTCAACTATTCATAATGTCCTCATTTTCGATGAAGGACATTATGAATAGTTGATAGGAGCATATATAATTTAAAAGCTGCCTTCTTAATTGACTTACTAGGGGTTTAGAACGAAAATTTATCAAATATCTTCTACACGTACTTCCTGATCTTATCTATATACTTCCTGTTTCGGAAACGGTTTTTTTTTTACCACTCTATATAATGCTCATAGCATGGATGGATTTCTTTTATAAATCGTTCGAAATATTCTTTGCGCTGTTGTCACGTATATATACTCTGAATACCACAGAACAATTTGTGCTTTTTCCCGAGGTGATGTCATTTTTCCGTTTGTCGGCTCATAAAAAGAGCACAGGCGTCAGAGGCAAAAGAAATAAGAATTGTCACCAAAATCTAAGAATTTAGCAGCCAGTTTTGCCTATCATCGCCAATGTATTGCTAAAAGATTTTTCTTCTTCTTTTAAATCGATTGTTCAAATTAGGGACATTGGATTCGGATTGTCGTAAATATATACAGGAAGGGATTATAGAGTGGACGAAACGTCTATCTTATACTTCGCGTTTTGTCATTTAAATCCAAACGTTTTTCGAAGCAGGATAGTGCATCTCCCCCCACTGGAATAAGATTGCATGATACTATTTCAATAAAGAGTTCCTTAGTCGATATCTTGCACGAGGTTGTCCGTTGTTCTGACCACTTCGCACCTTAGGCTTAAGACTCCCATCTACCCGCCATTTTGATTTCGTGGACGTAATGTTAATCCTATGGAATTTCGATTTTAATTCTCACATCTTTACTATTCTACCTATTTGAATGTAATAAAGTGCATCTGAAAGAGCAAAACATAATGAAGGCTTCTGAGGAATGATTTTTTTTCCTCCGATTTTTAAAAATATTTTTACCCCTATTTTAATGATTCGCTTGAGAGTTTTCCTGCCTTTAAAAAATATTTTTCAAAATCGGAGGAAAAAAGTCATTCCACAAAAACATTCATTATTTTTTGCTCTTCTAAATACACTTTGTTGCATTCAAATAGTAAAGATGTGAGAATTAAAGTCGAAATTCCATAGGATTAACATCCACGAAATCAAAATGGCGGGTAGACGGGAGCCTTAATCCTTCTAGATTTCTTCTTGTGGGATTATAAGAAGGATAAAATTTACTCCTCCCATGTAGTTGACATTGAAGAAATGAGGAGCGAATCACTAAATCCAGTTTATCCCACAAGCACAAATTAAAAAAAGACAATTGATGATGTACATATCAATGATGCGTAACTGCTTCTTAAGGAAATTGTGCAAAACTTTTGTTTTTGCTGTTTTAACAATACAGCACCATCTATGGGCGAAATTCAAAACTATTTTTTTTATTTGCACAAACAAAACTTTTCATTGTGGAAAGTATTCTGGTCTCGTAAGTCAATTAGTTATTTTGTAATGAGTTTTCTAAAGTATCAGAGACTTTTTTGTCCCACCCCTCTATGTTGAACGCTTTATTCCGAAATCAAAAATATAATATTTTTATATCGTGCCATTTGATTTTCTGTATGAAAATAAATGATTTCATTCCAATGAACCAAAATTCGTTTAAGTGATTTGCAAAGAAGTCTTATTAGTATTTTGGAGCTTTTGTAACTCCTTTCAATAAATAACCAAAACTATAAACAAAGTAAATATTTATTTAAAATCTAATTTGATGTGTGTTCCATTATATTTATTCCTCACTATCCACATATGTTAAAAATTGAAAAACTAGATTTCTAAGCATAACTTTTCTAAAATTATATTATCATGCTAGCAAGAAAGGCGTAAATGTAATAAGGTAGAAAATTCCTAGAACAAAGCCTAGCCATTCTTAAAAAGCAAATTTATTTTTTGAACAATTTCACAATTTTTTATCGATTTTTTATGTTATTTTTCATATGTGTTATAATCTATACAATAATATTAATTAAATTAACAAGATTATCAAACTATAACTGGTATTATATTACAGAGTTAAGATTTGTCAAGATTATACACATATAATTTATCTTATATACAAGGGAATTAACTTCATAAAATATGTTGAGCGACTTTATCCAATAATTTAATATCAAGTTTGGTGGGAATCAACTGAAGAAGTTGTGTCTCTCCCACCTTACGAAATATCCTAAGTTAGAAACTGTTAATTTTTTCTTTCAACAATTTAAACAGATAACGTAACAGTTGCAAAACTCGAAAGGAAATTCTCACCCGGCTATTTTACGACAATAGCGGGAAAAAAAAACTAAGACGAACAGTACAGAATCTCAGCTACACACCGGAAAAAGTTACACAATTTCTTTGTTTACGTTTGGGAGTGTTTGTTACGTGACACTATTCAACGCTGATAAGTCATTCTGGACGCGAATCATCTTTTCCGTGAGATATTTTAACCCGCAATTAAAAGAAAGCGTGGGAAAATCTTGTTGATACCGCTTTACTTCCGCTAATTTCCGGCCGCTAGACAACTCACCTCTATTTCTTTCAGAATCCAGTTTTTCTTCGATGATAGCAGACGATGTCGTCCACCGTCGCGTGAGCTCGTGACGATCTCTAATTGGCTCAGTTTCGTTTCCTGTGCGTGCGCAGAAAACCAACCATTTCCGCAGACGATATTTTTGCCACCAAAACAATAATTTTTTTCTTTTATTTTCTCGGTTGCTGCTCGATGTTTACCGCAATGATTGCGTCGCATTCCCGTTTTTTCCCCTCATTAAGCCTTTTTGAGTTGCACACAGGATATGCAGATCACTTTCGACAAACAATCGAGACGTAGATTAGTGATGGTTGTACTAATAAAAACAAAAGGGAGATGTAAGCATATCTCATTTCAGGATGCACACTTTATTAATTTCTTTCGTTTTTATTAATTTAAAGCATTTGATTGCTGTGAAAAAGGTCACCCGAATTCAATGTTTTATTTTCCGAGACCCGTTATTTATGTTAATATATGCGAAAAAAATATCAATGCGAAGATGGCTCCTAAATCTTTTAGACATATTCTTTCTAATTTGATTTAAATAATTGTTTTTCGAATTGCGAATGTTTCCGGTTGCCTACTTGATAGACAAAATTATGCTTTACGTTGCCAAAACACTTCGTAATTTCGCATTATGTCGGAAGATGGTTGTTTCAAAGGGAAAGACTTTGAAACCATGGTACAGAAGGTTATTCAAAATGAATCATCCAATTTTAAAAAAATACTATATTTTCATAAATAAAAGGCACAGAATATTAAGTCATACATGAATGCAAAGAGAAAATAAAGAAGTTTTTTTTACAAGTGTTCGATATAACTTCCTTTAGCTACAAGTATAATGTCAATTCGATATGTAAATTCCTGCGAAACACGTTGTAAAGTGCCAGAGGTAATTCATTGTATAGCAGAAAAAATTCGTTGTTTGAGTTCAAATAAATTTGTGGGAAATGTGTGTGGTGATGCATACACTTTATCTTGTACAAACCCTCAAAGGAAGACATCGCATGGGGACAAATCAAATGACTTTGGTGACCTACTGTGTAACATCAAGTCATCTGGTTCACTGCGACAGATCCAATGGCGAGGAAGCTCCGTGAAAGCTTTTAAAACAGCTTTTGTGAAATACTTTCAGGAAAAACATACGAGGGCCATCTATTGTTCACAATATAAAACTTCCACATTTTCCCTTTTCATTCATATATATAACTTATTTCGTGTCTCTTTCTCTTTCGTTTACTATTGAAAATATGGAATTTGATGATTATTTTTACGAAACCGGATGATTTATTTTGAAAAACCCTCTCTATTGCATCTTATCGTGTCTCACAAAGAGTTTTACTTGTAATTACAAGTCCCAGACTCGCTATTTCACTTAAGTAATAAGAAAAGGTTAGGATAATTGTTATATGTAGTAATTTTAAAATGTACTAAAGAATTTGAAGGAAAGGAAAGATCTAAAATACATCAAAACGACGTAAGAGAATGAATATAAGTATATTTCTAAATTATTAACAGTATTCAATATTAAATGATCACTTTTCTAAAGCATTACAATAAACCAAAATGTAAGATAATGATTCTCTAATGCTGACGATTGCCGAGACGAAAATTGAATTATAATTGATTATGATGTTCACGATTCAAAAGAAATATGTTTTCTAAAAGTTGGGAAAGCATAATAATTATAATACAACTCCAATTCAAAACATTAGAATACCCTAAAAAAACGATATTGCAATGTTTTATTAAAAAAAAAAAAAAAAAACATATCTGTAAAATTAAACAACAGACGCAAACAAAAAAAATCACGGTGCCCACAATAAGCTGACATATGATTGATTGATTATTCATTAATGTCGAACTTGGAAGCAACACGAAAGCTATGGGCAACGGACCTCGTAATTTTGAACCTAGGTCAATAGACGAGGACGATACTTGGCGTGAGTGTGATGGTGAAATTTAATGTTATTAGAGTCACATATGGCTATGCCACGCAAAAACAAGGCATAACTGTGGTTTAGACGTATGAAAAAATGGGGGGGGGGAATAATAATACGTTGACAAGAAGCAGGGTGTGCACAGGTTGACAAAAGAAGCGCTAGGATATCCACGGGTGCGTCATCCATGTTTACCACAGACAGTAAACCCCATAGGAAAGAAAAAGATCTCTAGAGTTCCTCGGGATCATGATGCCCGCACCTACCTAAAAAAAGCAAGCCCCTGAGAGGAAGGAAGACACTTGAGCTGGTTCTTCCGTCTCCAAACTTCTATACCATGCCAACGGGTGGGCTTGCATCAGGGCTCGAGCCTACGACTCGACAGAGACAAAGTCGGCTGCGAGTTCGCGACCATGACCACTAAGCTACCGCGGCCACAAGCTTGCGTATGATATATTGTTCACAAGTGTCTGGAGAATGAAAATATATTTTATAAGAAAATATTGAAAATTTTCAAAAAATTAAAGCATATTCCCAAAGGCTATTCAAAATATTTGTAAAATTTTGTGATCGGTCAGCGTTGATGATAAAATTTGCACAAATTACGCCTCTGTAGATATAGTGCGAGAGATAGTACGTATAATGATTTGTTTGAAATCGACTTTAGTTAAATTGGGGGTTAAAATTGGGCCGAGCAAAAGACATGCAGGACTCTATTATGACTGTTAATCGACGCAAAGAAGGACTTAGTCGACAAATAATTGCCGAAAAAGTGAATTGTTCTCAAGGAATTGAGAGCATAGTTTTAAAAGATTATTCTAAAAAAAAAATCAAAATTTTAAAAATAATCGAGCAAATATCAGTCGTTATCGAATAACCTTACTATGACAGGTTTAATTTAGTTTTTATTAACGTTGCACTAGAAGCAACACGAGGGCTATTGGCGACGGACCTCGTAATTTTGAATCACGGTCAAGTGACGAGGACGACACCTGAGCCGGCACCCCCTCTCCTAACATCCACATCACGCCAACAGGAGGACTTTGGGCCCCGAACGAGTTTAACGTGCATCAGCCCCAGCTACACGGCGGGTCTTTGGCGGCCAAGGATCGAACCCGCGACTGAACGAAAACCGCCGGCCGCTAGTCCACGACCTTGACCACTAGGCTGCCGCGGCCCACACTAGGACAGGACAGAATGCTGAAGCGAATCGCAAGGAAGAACCGCTTCAGATGCCTGAGATTCATAAGTAGAAAGCGACGAGAACAAGGAGTGGATGCCTCAACTTCTACCGCAGGGACTACTCCACAAACTTGATTTTCAATCTCTTGTGACTAAGACAAAACCTCTGCTCACTTGTAAGCAAAAAAAGGGGTCAGAGTGCGGTGGTGTGAAGACAGATTGCAATGGAGTATTCAGGACAAGAATAATGTACTTTTTAGTGATGAATGGTTGATTTACATTTCCCAAGGTCATCAAGGTATGTGTGTTTGACTTTGTAAGCAAAAAGGCTTTACTACAGTTTGCTTGAGTTTACTACAGTTTGCTCAGTGAAGTTCAAAACCTCTAGTGTGATTTAGGGGTATATGAGTACCGAAGGAAACTGTGTATTTTAACAGGAAGGTTAAATTCCAAAGAATACATAGGGGTACTTGAGCATTTTGTGATTCCATGAACGGAAGATAATTCATAAAAGACTTTATCTTCCATCAACTTCACTCAGCATCTTGCCACCCATCAAAGGTCAGAACTACTTAGGTGAAGAACAATAAGCTCAAACGACTTCCTTGGCCGAACAATGCACACGATTCAAGCCCAATGAATTTGTGGAGTTTACTGAAGAAATATCTTTAGGACTTATCTATAAAAAACAAGTGAGTGAGTGAGTGAATGTAAAGTTTACTGGCGCAAGAGCCAGATATGGCTATGCTGCGCCAAACAAGATTAAACTGTGGTCTAGACGTGAAGTTGAAAAAAGGGTAAAACTGGTTGACAAGAAGGAGGGTCGAAAATAGAGAAGGATCGCTAGGGTATCCCGGGAGAGCGTCACCCGTGTTTACGAAAGACAGTAAACCCCATGGGAAAGAAAAAGATCACTAAGGTGCCTCGGGGTCATGATGCCCGTACTTACCTAAAGGAGGCAAGTCCCTGAGGTCCCCTGATATAATCCCCAGGGGCAGGGTGCCTGGCTATACCCCCAGAAGCTGGGTACCCATTTTAGTCGCCTTTTACGACATGCATGAGCTACAGT